>PVJX010004304.1:0-96430 GCA_004027295.1 Dolichotis patagonum
GTTTCAGGGACTTGCTTTCTCCACTGGAGATGTAGAACATGGCCCACAGGCCATCAGAGTCCTCCAAGGGCTTTAGTTTAAGTTTCAGAAATCTAGGAGCATAGGCAAATGGGCAAAAGTTATCTGATTACAGATGATGTTCCGTTTACATTGTGTTGTGTGCCTTGATTTTAACCTCCATCATCAGCTCATGTGCTCTGCTGTTTCTTTTTTTATAATTAAGCATCATTTTCCCATTGAAAACAACGGGTCAATTTAAAATCAAGGAGATGACCTACTGAAATATTACTACTAAAGAAATATCTCAATAAAGAGGAACACAGGAAAAGTAGGTAGCCAATCAGAACAGTCCTCTGAAAAAAAGAAGCCAGAGCCCTAGGGGAAGCCAGAGTTGCACTGTCTATGTTCAGACTCAGCGTGAACCCGGACCGATGAAAGTCGAGGGGATCCACCTACCCAGTCTCTTTGGTCCACTTCACTGCAACACTCCTGCGAAGAGGCCAGAGAGCCAAGAGGTTCTGGGACAGCAGCCAACCCACCTGGAGGGAGGAGAAGCCTCCCCACTCACTCCAAATGTCCTCAGAGTGTCCCGTAAAATGTGACAGTCACCACTCCTCTCCAAGTAGATCATTTACCTAAGGTGGCCCTCTCTCCTTGCTCCCATGCCTCAGTTGCCCTGGGAAGACCCCCATCCGCAGCTCAAATACAAACACCTAGAGAGATTAAAAAACCACATTTTGTTAGCATTGAAGACAGTGCTAGGTTCATTCCCGGAACCCTGTGTAGGGAGCCGTGTCCTGTGTGATCCGATCCTCTGTTCATCGCCTCCTTAAGTGTCCAGCTGTCATGAATAACAAGCAAATGCACGGAAGCATCTGAATACAGATAAATCGCTTAACAACAACCACGACCAAAATAACGCCCTGAAAGTGAAATGTAATTACCAGGGTAAAAAAATGAATAAATAAAAATACAGAAATTGTACCCAGTGTGGAGAGCCTATCACATCTCGCGTCTGAGCGCGCAGCTCCCCCAACACTGCTCCTGTTGTGTCAGACAGTGGCAGTGTTGAGCCCGAGAACCCGCGCCCAGCCCGTGGCGGTCCCCGCGGTCGCTCAGTCTCCGCGGCCGCCTCCGACTCGCGGGAGCCACTGGGCCGCGAGGGCGCTGGGGAGCGGGGGGGGGGGCGCGGGCGGCGGCGGAGGTCCCCGACGGCCTCCACGAACTGTGCTCCTTCTCCCCGGGCCCCGGCCCCGCTCCCTCCAATTGACCGAATTTCACGAGAGCGGGGTGGGGGGAGGTCGCTCCCCGCTCGCTCGCCCGCCCCGGCCCGCGCCTCCGTGGGCTCCAGCCTGGGGGGCGGCCCGCGCGCGCAGGGCGAGCCTCGTGGGCGCCCGCGCCCCCTCCCAGGCGGGTGGCGCGGGGTGGCGGTCCCCGCTCGGCCCCGCCGCGCTGCCGCGCCGATCCTGCCCCCTCCCCCGCCCGCGCCCTCCCCCTTCCTTTCACCAGGACTCCGGGACTCGGGAGAGGGCGCGGGAGGCAGGCGCACGGCCGACCCCACTCCGGCGCGCGCTGGGGACGCGGGCGGGCGGGCGGCGAAGGGCCGCGGCGGGGGCGCGGGGCGGGCGCGGTCATGCAGCGGCGGCGGCGTCGGCGGCGACAGCACTAGCGACCGCAGGCGGACGGCGAGCGGCGGGCAGGGCGGCCCGGCGCCGCGGACCGAACTGCTCAGCTCAGCAAAAGCGCCCTCAGCCTCCGCGCGCCGCCTCCTGCGAGCCCCGGCCCGGCAACATTTTTTAAAGCTCCAACCCATCCTTTGAAGGGAAGGGAAAAAATAGCATTGCTCGGAGAGACGGGGCACACATATATATATCCATATCTCTATGTGTGTGTGTATGCATATATATATGTATATCATTTTTTTGGCTCCTGCTAAAATTAGCCGGGCTCGCCTCGCGCCCGTGTGCGAGTGTGTGCGTGCGGGCGTGTGTGTGTGAATGTGATTACTCCAGGACTCCGCGGGCTCCGGAGACGCCATTTTCCCCCTTGATATCTCTCTCCGTAAATCGGTGGCGCGGCGGAGGCGGCCGCGTCGGGCGGGAAGCGCGGGGTCGGCCGGGGCGCCCGCCGCTCGCCGCCGCCTCCGCGCGCCCGGGGGCCCCGGCGCCCCCCCCGTGAGGGCGGCCCGCCCGCGCCTCGCCGTTTGACAGATGCTCATCGCCATGGAGTTGCCGCGGCAGCACCTTTGGGGGCTCGGGCGAGCGAGCGGAGCCGGGATCTGAGCGGAGGGAGCCGGAGCCGCCGGGACGTGGGTGAGCACGCGCGGCGACCTTGGCCCGGGAGCCCCGCGCCCAGCCTTCCATCGCGGGCCCCGCGCGCCCGGGCCGGGGAACGGTGTGTGTGCCCGGCGTGCAAAAGTTCACGTCGCCTCGCCGGGGCTTTGACTTTGCACCGGGCAGGAAGGGGGAGACGCGGCCGAGGGGGCGGGATGCCGGTCCCCGCGAGGCTGCCGGGCTGGGCGCGATTCCGGCCGGCCCGCGGGTGGGCAGCGATGCTGGCTCCATCGGAGTGGCCCGTTGGTGGCGGCGATGGTGGAAGCGTCGGGCTGGAGGGCTGGGAGCTTATGGAGTTTCGCCTAATCCGATCCCCCCTTCCCGCCCCCGCCGTTTGCACCCTCCCTCGGTCCTGCCGCCTGCTGCCGGGGCTGGCGGGTTTGGCGTTGGTGGAGTGGACTCGGGAGGGGGAGGGGGAGGGAAAGGGGTGGGAAGGCGGCAGGATATTTTTTTTTCTCCCTCTTTCTCTCTCTCTTTGTAACTTGCAGGTTAAGTGGAGCTAGAGAGCTACATTGTAACCTAGTTGGATGGGGGGGGGTGTATCAGAATCTAACGTGTCGTTAATAGAAGAACAGGCAAGAAGTGGTCCAGCCGGAGAAGGTTGGTGTATGCTTGTGCTCTGGCTGTATGTTAGTCTTTCTCTTAAAAATCTCGATGGTTTTGAGTGTCTTTCTGGTGTTCTCCGGTTTGGGGATTCTGAAAAGGCAGGAATCCCCTTAAAAGCAGACGAATGCCCCTTTGAAAGCACGCATTGTGTGCGTTTCCAGAGGAGCAGTGGGCTTGGGAATTAAAGGCAGGCTTCCCCGTTCGGTGGTTTCCAGTGGGAAAGCACTCCGGAAAGGAAGCCCTTCTGTATCGATTTATTGTTTTTGTCTTCCCAACCATTATCTCTTTGACTAAAATACTGTCTGAGAAGTTCCACAGAGACAAAGTCAGGTAAACTAGACTGGGCAGCTCTTTAGCAAGATGGTGATGACGGTGATGCTGTTTTGGGTGTCTGCTCCTGATGGAAGCATTGTTGGGTAATTGCAATTTCTGATCGGTAGAGCATGCTAGTTCTAAAAAAATAAGTTACTGCTGAATGCCTTCTTCCAGCCCCCTCCCCTACACGCTGCTGCTGTCACCCCTCCTCCCCGACCTACACAGCTTACTACAATTCTGAAATTGGATCCAACTGCAAATATTTTCTTTTATGATCAGAAAGTTGTGCAGTTGAAATAAGGAGATGAGGCCAGAGGTACTGGGTGTGTGTGCCTATGTGTGTGTGTGGGGGGGTCTTATTGCCCGCGTGCTGTTTTTATTCTTTATGTGTGTCTGTGCAGGATTCTTACCGTGTGTGTCTGCCTAAAACGACTGTGGAGGGAAGGATTTCCGATTTGTTTCCGCTTCAAATAAACTGTCCTGATAATCTCGTGGATGACGTTTAATACTAAGAGGACGATTGGTGTGTCTCTTGAACCCAGCAGAAACAGTTTTCCTAAGGGGAGTTTTTTCTGGATTCTACAGCAGCGATGTTTCCTTTTCAATCTACCTCATCACTGTCCAGTAAAGTTTGGTTGGAGTCCATGGTCTCTAAGGAAATACTGATATTACTTGTTTTTCTCCTACATTGTTTACCCTTCTTTTTCTTTTCATTCCTTCACTCTATACTGTTTGTCTTCGTTTTCTATAGATTTGCGCTGAAAACTTTCATAAAGTAGCTGTCATCAAAACTAGGAGTTGGGGCTCCATCCCCTCATTCTCTTGTGGCTCACACAGGTAAATGTAGGTCTCATCTGAATTCAACTCCATCTGCAGTGTACCTGTGCATGTTTTAGGGAGGAAAAAGAGGGTGGGGTACAAGGATTTAAAGAGGAAGAACGTTGCTCTATGCAGGCCACATCTGCAATGCTGAGACCCGACCAGGCCAGCCAGATGCTTTGCACACCCCAGTTAGGTTTGCTGGTCTGGGATGGGAAGGCGGGGCCAACTGGCCAGGGGGCGTGTGAGGGAGGGGAAAGTTTGTAGCACTTGTAAAGATGTAGCCAGTTTACAATCCCTGCTGGCTCCCTTCCCTTTCTCTGGATTTTTTTTTTTTTTTTTCTTCCACTGTCCTTAAACTCCTTTCCAGAAAGAGGGAACCAGCCGGATCTCTTTTGCTCTCATAAGGGATTCCCAGGTTTCAAAGGAAGTTGAAAGTGCTATGTTTTCTCCTGCATTTACTTTCCTTATCTATTACTAGAAAAGGGTGTTGGGACAGAGGGCTTGAAACAAATCAGAAGAGGAAGAAGAAAGCAAGTTGACTATAAAGCATTTGCAAACTAGGGAAAGTGGCCCCAGAAGACAGGGGAACCAAGCACTCCTCCTGCACACAGGATCCTCCTCCCACGTTAAGAAAAACACATCCTGGTCTTGAGAAGTTGAATTGGTGTTAGAGCTGGGCTGTAGGAGCTGCTATAGTAACCCGAGTTGAGCTGGGGGGAGGGGTTGGCAAAGGCAGTCAACAGCCAGAGGAGGGAAATGACTTGTCTCTCATAGCAGGGAGAATAGATGTGTCACTGGAATAAACAAACTGCAGGTGGAGGAGGGGATGGTTTGTAGTGAACGTGAGGAGGATGGACTGTCTCAGAGGCAGCGGTGTCTGTTAGGAAGGGGGCCACTTCTAGCCTGGGAGAAACTATCAACTGCCTTATATGTTCATGAATGGGACAGGCCAGTGAAGGCTTGTAATCTGATCTTTTGCATGTTAACATCAGAGTGTTACATAGGAAGGCTCAGCTGGGAAGAGCAGTTCTGGACTTCTTGCAGGGAAAGCCTGGACAAATCCTTGAGGGAACCAAATAATCCCTGGTGTCCTGAGGGCTTCTGGTTTTGAACTTGCATTGCTTAAGTAAGCTACCTTGTAAATCACCTGATCTAAGTGTAGGTTGGGGAAGAGAAGCCCTCCGTGGGATCTTTGCAGAATTTAGTTGGAAATGGTCAGTAGGGAGAAGTAGGAGGCTGGATTTTGCTGAAGAGGAAATAAACAGATACTTTCCCCTAGGTTCTCTGTTCCTTTACTGCTGTTATCTTAACTTTGAATTCCATTAGGGGCTGAATCGATTCTTCTTTGGCACAAAAATGTACATCCAGGAGAGGAGAGTTATTACAATATGGTCATTATTTTTAGTTGTGCTTCAATCTCTGCTCTGAAGCTTCTATATGCTTTGCAAAAGGAAGAAGATGAGAGATAGCTAGATGGATGGAACATCTTTTCTGGGTTCTGTGAAGACACTGAAACTTGGCTGGGACCTGGCCTCCCAGAATGCCAGTTTTTCCCTTGAAGACTTAAAGTTTTAATTGAAACCAGAAAGCTATTGAAGGCAGACCCAGCCAATGAAGCCCTGTTTTCTCTGATGGTCTGAGATGGGAAATAAATAATTTTTTGCTGATGGCACTTCAAATTGCTTCAGTTTTGCTACTGCCAGAAGAATGAGGTAAATTATTACTAGCGCATTAGCATTGTAAGGAGTTGCAGTGTCGTAAAGATAGGATGATATGATTTAGTTTGTGTAGGGGCTCAGCCTATATGGGTGTCCTAGAAGAGGTTAGAGATGGAGAACACAAAAAGCTGCTCTTGTCCTGGAGGGTTAGCAGCTTGAAAATGCCTGAGATAATCAAGTGACAAAGGGGAAGGGTTTACTTTGGCTTACAGCATTAGAAGTTATATCCCTGGTAGCTATACCTCATTGCCTTGGGCCTGTGGGTAGGCTGTACATTGAAGTGGGAACACATGGAGCAAAACTTCTGACCTTATAGCCAGGAAGCAAAAGAATGAAAGAGGAAGGGGCTTTCCAGGAATGTCCCTATGATGACCTTACCTTCCAGGAAGGCCCCACCTCTCAAAAGTTTCACCACCTTGCCGCTCTTGAGATCAAACCTTTAATATATGCTTTGGGAGTAGGGGTGGGAATTCACCTCTAAACTATACTGCTATGAGAGCTTCCATAATATTTTGGGCCACGTGGCACAGCACCTGCCTGGCAAGCACAAAGTCCTGAGTTTGATTCTCAATACAAAAGAATACATATTTTGGGTCACCATTAAGTAGAAGTGCCACCATCATACCTATTGCTATAGGTTTATGTTTTATTTAGAGATGTTTCTACAGACAACCCTGGTATTTCACAAGCTGTTCATAAAGTTGCAGACACTTCGGCCATCCAGATACTTGATAAATGCAGAAAAGAAAATACCAGTGAACTCACAGAATGTACTTCACGATTGCCAGGGGTGATGCTTTACCTATATTGTTGCTTGACTTTGAGTTTTCATTTCTACTTTCATCTAGCCTATTAAATTTTGATGCTTCTTTAAACACATCAAGCTGGAGCTAAAGTTTGGAGGGACCATACCCTTAGATGCTTTAATCTATGTTAACAGCTCTTATGGTTCTCATCTAGATGCTTCATAGATTCAGGCAAGAAAAGATTTCCATTTAAAGATGTTTTACTCCATTAGAGGGTAACCTTTATGGCTGAGAAAACATTTTTTAAGTGGTCCTTGGTTAAGATACCAGCAGAGCAAATGATGCTAGGATCAAGTGTAGAATATGGGCATCCCCGAAGCCCACAAGGTTTCTTGGGGGAGTCAACCATCTCCTTCCCAGGAGCTGATGATTGGTTTTGATACATGGACCCATGTAAAATACTTATAGGCAAAGATAGCTGAGCTGACTCTCAGCTAGGCAGAGCGTAGGGGATGAATGCTGAGAACTTTGTCAGATTGGAAAAATGTTTCCCCGATCCAACTTTTCTTTTTCCCCCAAATACTTGCTTCATATGCATAGAATTTTGTTCTTTTCAAAAATATCTTCGTATCGTGTCCGCCCCCTTGGTTCTCTTCAGGAGGAAAGCCAAATGTACATCTTATCTCCATTCAGAAGATGAGGCAATAGGTACAACTGAGTTGCCTGAAATAACACAAATTGGCAGGCTCAGGCTGCTGTGGTAGAGTGTGAACAGCCACACACTTGATGTGACAAGATCTGTGATCTGCATCCAAGTGACCCCCTCAGCAGGTTCATTTTGAACCTCTGTACCTAATCAGTGAAATAAGGACAAAGATGGCCACACTTCCTATATTGTACAGGTTGTAAGAATTTAAAAGGACCAGCTGATTTCTGAGACTGAACTCTGGAAGGATTTCCAGGGTACCTCCTGGAAACTGGTGCCTGAGATTACTACTGTATTACCATGATCCCGAGTTTAATAACTCCTTGGAATGCTTGGAAATTCCCACAGGGTCCTGGGTCTTCTAATATTTCAACTGACTTAACAGTATCTGTGCATATACTGATGACTCAAATAGCTCAAATGTGTGTGTGTGTGTGTGTATACATACATTTATATGAATATATATGCATATGCATATATGTTGTATTTTTAGATGTACAATGTCTGAAACTCAAAGTCTTATGTGATATCCAGTTAGACTCAAGGAAGTGCTAGTGCTCCAGAGATGCCCAGTGTATAGGAAAATCAATAGAAGAAAAGGAAAAAAAATGCACCCATATAGAGACAAGAGGAAAAGGGGAGAGAGAGCAAGGGGAGGATCTCCATTCAGAATAACCTAGAGATTGAGTAGTAACATTCAGGGTATAATGTCTATCTCTCCAAAGAAAAGAATTATTGACATGCTTGTCTCTTCCCTGGCAAATCCAGGAAGTTCTCAAATCAGGAAAGTTCAGAGTCTATGGGCCCCCAATGCTTCCATGCCCTCTTCTCACTGTTTCCCATGATGCCTGGCTGGCCCTGTAGAGCAGCCTGCACTGGGCATCTTGCAGTAATCTGGAGTGAACCCCGTTTTACACAACACCCAAAGCTCTGCTCCTGTTAGACTGGTTTCTCATTGATTCTGGGCACTGTGTCACCTGCCACCTCCACATCTGAGCTCCATTATAGTTGCCACCCTGTGTCTGGAAAGTGGCCTGACTGGTCCCTTTTAACCAGAGCATCTACCTTTTAGGACAACTGGCACCACCCGCCTCTTCAGGGGAAGGCACAGTTTTCACTTCTCACCAGGTCTCAGCTCCTTGTTCCCAGTTCCCAGAGTACTTCAGGTCTAAAGCAAGTACCTGGCTCCCAATTATGCTGTTTTGCTGTTTGTCTCACCTGCTTCTCCAGACTGTGAGTCCTTGAAACAAGGGGCCAAACCTGTCCTTCCAAGTCCTGCAACTGTTCATGACTGGGTGTCATTGCATGAATGAATCACAGCATTTATGTGAACACAGAATACTAAAAATAAATATTACTAAAGGTGTACTAAAGCTTGGCAAATGAAGTAACATTATAAGGACCTCTTAGGGTAATAACTACTTAGTTTAATAGCTTTTTATATTTTTGGCTATCATTCAAGGAAAATCACCCAATCTCAGTTTTTCCCTCAGAGAAGAGGTGATGATATTTTACATGTTCATCCTTTCAGTTACTTATTCACTCATTCATTCAGTCATCAAATATTTATTAAGTGCCTGCTAGAGTCTCATCACCACTCTAACCCACACAGCTCCTAATTTTCTCTGAAAATTCCAATTGTGTTTCTGTCCACTGCGCTCATTGTGGTACCTAACCATGCAGTGATCTTTGTTGCTGAAATCCAAATGCTTTTCTACTCCTCAGTGACTTGGTGAGCCTAGTCACAATGGAAAACACTAGAAAAGAGCTAAACAGAGAAAGACACTCAACAGGGAAAACTCCAGAGGAAGACTTGAAAGGCAGGCTGCAGGCTGGAATGACTACTGACTTGCATATGATGTGGAATAAGTTTCTTTTCTTTTCTACTTTTCCCTGGACCTATTGTAAAGTGAAAAACTTAGGGTTGATATGGACAGTCCCTTCTGTAATACTGGGGTACAATACCTAGATGAAATATTAAAGTTGACTTCGAGTTCAGAACTCCTCAGACCCTTTGAATGGGGTCCCAATAGCTGCTCAAACCAAACCCGGTGAGAATTAATGCACTTTGCATGGGTGTTTGATGTGAAGGATAAGGTGGTAAAAGAGAAGGTGGTGCCCTGTGGTAAACTGAATTGGGAGAAGCTGCTCATTTAGAACAGAAAGGCTTATAGGAATAGAGGAGGGGATGGTGAGCTCCGTGGAAAGGAATGCCACAGTGGGTAATGCAGAGGGAAGAAAAGAGTTAAATTATCCCCACTTCCTTTGTGAAGACTGGTCCTCTTTAGTGAAATCATTGGGTTGAAATGAGGGAGATGGTACCAGGTCAGCTTCTGGAAGGTCCAAAATGTGTGTCTTTCAGGACTTTGCTACTGCTTCCTGTTTCCTGTGTCCAGTCAGCATCTGGAATCTCTGCTATTGATTCTTCATTTACTGCTTGGATTTAGGGTCTGCATGTCATTTCCTCATGTGTATTCTAAAGATCCTAAAGCTATAGTTCTGGAATGTCCTTTCCACCCCCAAAGCACCTGATCTGCCCTGCCACTGGAAGCTACTGGCATCCTGTGTTCAATAATGGACAAGTGTGGCTTTGTGTTCATTTTGAGCTCAGAACACAGTTTGTTTAAAGCCAGAACCCTCTATGATGATGTTGGACTTGGATGGGATCAGAAAAAATTGGCTTTGGCCTAACTCACTGTGAAAGTTCCATGGGGCTTCTGAATTACCTAGGGACACATTATTTGGATAGTTAGAAAAAGAAAACCTCTTCAAACTACTAAGATGTTGCAATACTTTTACGCCAGGATCTTGCAAAGGATTTGGGATGAAAGTGGGGAAAAAAAGAGCAACAAGCTCTGTAAAAGCAGTTTGTTCATTATTTCTTCTATTTGCCAGTGATTCAGTCTTTTCAGTGGAAGGGAACTCCATGGAATTTAAACATGGACTTGGAAAAAATCTAGATATTGGAGAGGCTGAGTTTGATGGATCCAACATAGTAGCTTGAGAACATTCATTGAAGACAAAGGAGCACCCATGCACTTGTAGCAAGCAAAGTACTGAAATCTGGGTAACAATTCCTGTGCAGCTGGTGGTAGCTGTGTCCATGACCTATTGTTATTTGCACAGTGGGATCTTTGATTTTTTTTAAAAGTATTGATTAAAACAGTGGCTAAAAAAGGGATGATTTGATATGAAAGCTCTGTGGGCCTGCTTTCTGCTTGTTACTCTCTAATCTAGAGCTCTATTACCATCAGTTTTTTTATGATCCACAAATATTTATTAAAGTCTCAGCATTATACCATGTGTGAACCATTGTGCCTGATGCTCTTGGCAGAAAAGGTCTGCTGTGGGATGTGGCTTTTGCTCTTGGAGAGTGGACAGTATATTTTGAGAGACTTACTTAGCATAAAGGAAAATCATCGCTCTGCAGCTAAAGTAGGCACATGATCCCAAGTGGAATTTTGCTATACTTTGCAGAGCTAGGGGTTAATCAGGGAAGACTTCAAAGTGGATATATTTGAGTTTTGATGGAAGAAGTGGAACAGGAGAATGTTTTTCATGGGTAAAAGACCTTTGGCATAGTGTCAGAGATGGGATGAAGTTCAAGTGTGAATGTGGAGTTGCTCAAGGAAAAGTGGTAATTGTGAGTTTGTACTGCAGCTGGGTAGCCCTGAAAATTAAGGTCCAGATGGTTGATATTGAAGATCAGATGCCTTGTTGCTATGAGGTCTTCTGTCCACAGTGGAAAAGGAAAAACCTAGGATCCTCTAAATTGGATGCAGTCTATCCATTTAGGGTATTCATTCAAACTACCAACTTCTCAACACTCTGATTTAGCTAAATTCCTTTGCTAATTGACATTAGGAATAATGCAAGCAGACTCTGGTGAGTGCTACAGGGGTTCCTAGAAATGGAGGAGAGGACAAAGTGTCTGCCCTTGATCTGGGTGGAGGGTGTTCTGATGTGTCATGAAAAACAGTGGAGGGACAGCAGCCACCAATCAAGCCAAGTGCTGAATTGTAGTGAGAGCTCAGGAAGAGACAGCCAGGGGTGGGCAGATCAGAGAACGCTTCAAGGAATGGGTGGGGCTTGAGCTACATCCTGCACAATGGGACCAGGACAATATTGGGTAGGTTCAGAGAAAATGATATATTTGAGATTATAGAGGGAGAAAGGAGACAGATAACATAGGATTCTGTGGGTGTCAGGAATGAAGTCAGATGGGATGCAGTCCTGTAAGAAATATGTTAAGGTTCCATATCCCCAGAGCTGAGCTGAGGAGCTATGATCACAGGCTTCCAAGGGCCAGAAGAATAACCTGAGAAGCAGGAGAGAGGCACTCAGAAATGTCCACACACACCACATTCAACCCTCAGACCATCTGCTTGTGTCACTAGGTCCTGTGCAACTCCAGCTTACCATTCTGTATTTCAAAAGAGTTACCCTTAAAATAAACAAAAAATTACACATTAGCAAGTGGACTAAGAATTGGCCACTCTGTGGCACACAAAACTCTATGATACTGTAATTTACCTCTAGGGTTTAAGTGTATAGTTGGAGAAAGACATGAAGTTGCAGCATCAGTGCAAGGCTTAAAGGAAAGCTTGATATAGCTGAGAAAAAATATCACAAAGGGACATGGAGCCAGTGTTTGTTCAGCTATCTGATATGGCTAGCATCTCTTATAGCAGAAGCATAAATATGTAAGTGTCAAATTATACTTTATATTCAATTGATAGTGAACAAAGCAATTTCTGAATCAGCTGGTTTAGAAGTTGAAGAACTTGAATTAAGACTGAACAATCAATAAGATCAACCCAAAAGGGTTTTGAAAGAAAGACTAAGGAATTTATGCTCTGTTCAGTCATTTGGTTTTTCTGTACCCATTATCTCCAAGTAATTTTATCATAATTATGCCCAATTTACAAATGACTGGAGGATCAGAGTCCAACTGACCACTAATCCTTGTTATTTGGAGACTAGATATATCATGAGTCAATTGACGTTTGGAGTCATGCAGGACTATCTCTGTGATTTCAACAAATCTGTGAACTTCAGTTTTTTGATCTGTAAAATGGGCCACATTGGTGGGTTAAATCAAATAACTTACGGTTAAATCAAATAACACACTTAAGTCAATTTTAAGGCATGAAGTATATTCAAAGATAGGATGATCTATTTTATCGCGAGAATCTCTCTACTTTGAACAGGAAGCCCTATGGTCACAATACTATTCTTTTAAGTCCATCATGTTTAACCTATATTGACACCATGCTGTATGCATTTTTAACTTTTTTTCCCTGTAAGATTCTGTGAAGGTAAAAAGAAGGACTGGTGATAACAGTGATGCTCAGAGAGTTTAACTGATGTGGAAAGTTGGATGGTTGTGCCTTCAGAGCTCACATATGTAGAAACAGCTATGAGCTTTTGATGAAAAGCTGGCATCACTTCCTGCTTTAGCTATATTATGGTACAAAAGAGACTTTGGAAACATATGTGCAATCATGCACACTTTAACAATGAGGATGCATTCTGGAACTGAAACGTTAGGTGATTTTGTTGTGGTGTGAATGTTGTAGATTGTGCTTATACAAGCCCCAGTGATCTAAGTCACTTAACATGATCCCTTGATGCATCTAGAAGATGTAGCAAATAGGAGATGGATGAGGATGCTTCATGTGTAACACAGCATACTGTTTACAGTCAACTTTTTTTATAAGTAGAAAGAGTTGACCTCAAAATAATAAAAAGTGTAGAAAAGTAAACACACAAACCAGTAGCATAGTCATTTGTTATCTTTATCAAGTAGTGTGCGGTGAATAGAACTCTGTGTTCTATACTCCTATGTGGCTAATGTACAGTGAGTTTGTTTGCACCACCAGCATACTTGTACGGTCAGACATTACAACCTCTACAACATCACCAGGTGATGGGAAATGTTCAACTCCATTATAATCCCACACAAACACAATCTTATATGTGATCTTTTGTGGATGATCTTTTGCAATGTTGTTATTCAGTGCATTGCTGTATCTGGAGTTGATTGTGGACACAGGTGATGTGGGATGTTGAGTACATTATGAGCCTCTGTGACCTTTATTTCTACACATGTACATTGAGGACAGGATCTTCCTTGTCATAGAGCTGTTGCATAAATTAAACTGATAATAACTATACAGGGTTCAGCACAGGCCATTGGTAACATTTACACTTTTTTTCACTACAAGAGTGCTCTTTCCTGTGTGTGGAGGAACACAGGCAACAAGTGGAAGAACCCAGCTTGAAAACCTGTGAACTGGCCTGCCAATATTATAGAGGTCTTTTCCCAGGAGCCCAGATCCAAGGCTTCTGCTGTTGTGTTGTGTTGTTGGTTCCCAGAGGAGGCACTGCTTTTGCAGGCAGAGCTGGAACTCTTGATTAATAAACATTGCCCAGCATCTGGTCTCAGAAGTTTGAGTCTGCTTTTTTCCCTGTCATGGAGACATCTAAGCTCAGGTCTGATGTCATACGTTTAGCTTTGTGTTTAGCTCAGTCAATCCAGCTGGGCAGAGCTGAGGAACAAGTAGGAGCTGATAAAGAGGTGGAGAGAGTCAGCCCTGCCTTTGAAGAGCTTCTAGTTGCTTGACAACTACTATAGAGGCCAGGCTCAGTACCTGGTAACACTGGGCTGAGCTGGAAGGCGTCACAGAACTTACTCACGTTGACCTTTCATTCTAACAATAGTGATGGGAAGACCAAAGGAGAAAAAGGAACTTTCCAGGACCATCTACTTCCAAAGGGCAAGGCATGCCATGATATTGAATCTGGAATTTTTGTCTAAATCAAGTGTTATTTCCTGTATGAGATGAACAAGAAACAGGAGGACAGCAATACTCAAATACCAGCAACTCACTCAAGTCAGCAGGTACAAACTGAACTGAGTTTCTTTGCATCCCACTGTGCATGGACATGGGGAGGTTGGTCCCTAAGGCATTAAAATGGGATCTGGAAAGAGAGGACAGCACTTAGTTGAAGGCTAGTATGGGTGATGAGAGAGACTATGGGACTGAATCAAATGTAACATAAAATGTGAGCACTTAATATGGTGATCCCAGTATATCCTTTCATAATTGTTATCTTATTTAATCTTCAATTCTCAAAACAGCCCTTGAGGTAGGATTATTACTGGATTTCCAATTGAGACTTGAGCAGATTAAAAATGTTTCCCAAGAACAAAGTTACCAAGTAGGAAATAGAGCCTAAGTAATCTAATCTCAGAATATCAACTCCCTGGCGCTTCTTTACAACAATAAGATGTTACGGACACCATGTTGTGCTGTTGAACAGTGACCCTCTATATTCACTCTGTGCTGAAATGTGTGGAGAACTATTTAAAACATGAACCCTTCCTTCACAGAGCTCCTGATAAAATGGGTAAGATAGATAATTAAATGAAATATTGAGACACAGTTTGCCAGTTACTTTGATTACAACATACTCTGCAAGTGAGGGTAAGGCCATCTCTCTCTCTCTCTCTCTCTCTCTCTCTCTGTGTGTGTGTGTGTGTGTGTGTGTGTGTGTGTGTGTCTGTGTACACATAACAAATGTATACCAGGGAAATTTTAATAAAGGTGGGTTCTGCCATCTCCAAAAACAAGGTAAAATGACCCTACAAACCAATTCTTGAGAAGTGACTTAGAGATAACATAGTGAAGAAAGAAACAACAGGCAGCTAGGACCTAGTAGAGAATTATGTGTAGAATCATATACCAGTGCAGCTCATGAGATGCTCCTGGAGAACATGGTGAGGCCCATAATCAGGGAATTCTGCTTGCAGGAGGTAGAATGTGGTCCAGTACATACCACACAGGCATAAAAAAGCCACAGAGTAGGAGCTTTTCCCTTTGCTATAAACACTATTGTGTTTTAGTGTCAGAGAGCTGTCTTTGCTCTTGCTGATTGAGAGCTGGGTTAGAGCTAGGTCACTCGATCCATTTGCTGTTGTTTATGAAACATTTATTCTGGAGCATTTCTGCAGCATGACGAATTTCAGGAAACATCACTCAGAGCCATAGGCACCTGATTCTAATGGTGTCTGTGTGGTCTTTCTTCCAACCTCTCATTTCAGTGAAGAAACTGAAGTGTTTGTGCATGTAACAGGACTGAGCCAGTCTCTGGGGATACCATGGTGAACCCAGGTCTTACCCTCAAGGGTTTCCTGTCAAGTGGAGGAGGCAAAGGCAAAACCACGATTGGCACAAGTGTTCCCTTACACAGTAAGTGCCAGGAAAGATATGCTCTGTGCTACAAAGACACAAAACAGGGACTCCTGACCTGATTTATAAAGCTCAAAGGAAAAATATTTAACTTGATCCCAAGCTATGAAGTGGCATTAACTCAAGGAACAGGAGGAGGATCCCAGGTGCCACAGAGGTGGGTGAAAAACTACTTATGATTCTCACCAAGATAACTAGCAGACATAAAGAAGGGTGGATAATCACCTACCTAGTACCAAGGCCAGACTCTTGCTATAATCTGACAAAAGATTTTCTACAACTATAGGTCAACTATTATAGGTTGAAAATATAGCTGCTTCTCTGTATTCATATAAATATCAGGTAGGATCACACTCCATCCTCCTATTTTACTTTACCTTACCAGATCAGAAATGCACAATTTCCTAGTGGGGCATATAGTTCAGCAGTAGAGCACCTGTTTACCATTCATAGGCCTCCAGAAATGAGCCCTACCAAACAAATACACACACACACACACACACACACACACACACACAGAATGAGATTCACAGTTGCAATCAAATACAAAAATTGGTAACTTCTGGTTCTACTGCATGGCCAGCTTTAATAAAAACAACTGAAGACTCTCCCCTCTGTAAATCATATTCTCAAAGGCTATACTTTGCATAAAACAAAACGGCAAAATTGAAAAGGGAGGAGTTTGGGGGCAACAGTGGGGCAATGACTTCTCAGTGGAGACATTTCTTCAAGTAAGTTCTGAGGGCAACATAAAAAATTGTCATAACAATATTGTAGATCTTAGTTGTTCCAAGCTTCAAAGAATCTAGCAGA
Organism: Dolichotis patagonum; assembly: GCA_004027295.1. Lineage (NCBI taxonomy): Eukaryota > Metazoa > Chordata > Mammalia > Rodentia > Caviidae > Dolichotis > Dolichotis patagonum. The sequence goes on from PVJX010004304.1 coordinate 16,315, forward strand.
AGAATGCCATTCTAGTGCTGTCCTTATGAATGTTTAATATCCCCTTCTCCAGATTTTTCATTAAAGTTCTGATTTGTAAAGTTTATCAATTCCTGTGGTATAAACACACTTGCTGTGAGTGATTTTCAAGCCCCCGACTTGATGCTACCCAGTGTGCACCTGGGAAGAGTGGCACAGGATTGGACTTGGCTTCAGCACACCACTGTTCACTGGGCCTGAGACAGCCGCTGGTAACAGCAGTGCAGGAAGGTCTGACTGGCTTCATGATGGATGCAGAGACAACTTAGAGCCAGACCGGTCCCTCCTCTGTGGCCAGCCCTTGTCTGTGTGTCTCTCCGAATCAGGAGATGTTCCAACAGGAGGCCTGAGAGGAAAAACCTCTAAACAAGATAAAGGAAGAATAACATGGGATTAGCTATGACAACAGCAAAGCAAAATTTTCTGAGGTTGCCTGGCATCTTGAAAGGAAGAAGATGGCCTCAGTAGAACACAGCTCTACTGTACCTAGGAGGAGCAAGCTGGGGTGAAAAGGCAGCAGAGCAGCTGAAAGAAGGACGAATAATGATGAGAAAGATCTTGGGAATGCAAAATGGGCAATGGTAGAATTAAAAGTCCACAGTGAATGCAAGGCAAAGGGAACATGTAAGATACAATTAACCTAGCATTAGAGAGGACAGTATGTTTTCCCAGGAGGCAAAAGAAAGAAAGAAAATCAGAGCAAAGATGATAGAAACAGAACAGAGAGGAGAGTTGTAAACTAAGAATTATGAGAAAGAAAAAAAAAATTAGAAGTCAAAAATCATTGAATGGAATAAATAAAGGAGTAACCAAAAAGAAAGTTTCTGAACTAAAAGGAACCTACATCTGCATATCCAAAAAGACTCTTGGTGTTCTAGGGCAATTAAGAGGAGGTAGATGCACACTATACCCCCTTTGTGATTAATAAAATTCTAACACAGTGTGGAAAAGAATCTGCAATTACAAAGGCAGAAAACAAGGTGCCTGCAGAGGAAAACCCCAGCCACTTTCCATTTTCTCTTCCCTTACTATAAATGTGAGAAAACCTTCCAGAGAGTTTTGAGGCTGTACGTTTTAACCTGAGGATTATTCAGTCAAACAAGTGTCTTTTGCATGGAAAGATGGGAGATGTGCGAGGTGCTGTGAGAATTCCACAGCAGGGCCAGTGGAAGAGGAGCAGCATGAGAAGGGGATGTTGGCAAAGGACAGCGGTGAGGTAGGGACTCTTCCTGGGTTTGTACATGTTTAACTCTAAGAACCTGTGAGGTGCATGTATTACTTTAAAATTAATTTTTAAATAAGAAGCAAAGAGTTTATATAACAAATACTCAAATTAAAAACTGTAAGTCAGTGAGGAAGGTCAGGTGGTCTTCTGTGTCTTCATTTTGTTGCTGAGATACTGAGGCTGTAATAGGGCTTTAAAGACTCCTATGAGGCAGAACAAGATGGGGAATTCACATCTTTTGACCCCGGTGGGAAATGCCAGGGACTTTGTCTGTTTCTGCCACTTGGTCGGTCCCATTAGAAAATAACAGTCCGTCAGTGACCTGCAAGTGGATGGTATCCTGGGGGCCAAGCAGAGAAAGGAGATGGATGATTCTGGAAGCCCAGCTTGGGTTGTCCTTTTCACGTATCAGTTCAGCCAGCCAATATTTGTTGAGTGTCTTCTGTGTATTGGCCACTGTACTGGGCACTGAGATAGCACAGGACAGGGTAAAATGCAACTGAGTCCTATTGTCAAGAGACCCAGAGAATGACTGTAAGTGGAAAATACTTTTTTATGTGAAAGTATGAATCTGTTTATTTAAGAACATTAGTTTTAATTTATTTTTTCTTTTTATTTTATTGGTCCATTTTAGATATGCATAGTGATAACGTTCTTCTTAGGGAACCTGTTCATGGTATATCATGCTTCATCTTTTTTCCCATTCCTTTTTTCTTCCTCTAGTCCCTCTTCCCTTCTTTACTTACAAAAGCTTTGTTTCAGTTTTTCCTTCTGTTCTTTTTCTTTCCTTGCTCCTTCTTTCCTTCACTCCCCTTGTTCCTTTTCTCATTTCAAAAACTTTTAATAGAGAGTAGTTGTACCTTGTGGTCAAGGGTAGTGAAAAACACACTGAGCAGATAAAGTATAAGGCACTAGTCATCAACCTTCAGCTCTTTGGAATCACCTGGAGGACTCTGGGAAAGCCAGAGTACTTCCCTCACTAACTTTGTTGAGCCCTGGTTCAGCAAATGGGGACTGAGAATTTGCTTTCTACCAAGTCCCAGGATAAGTAAGAGTTCTCCAGGCAGCATGTGGAGAGTATATTTTAAACTAGGCAAGAAATCTCCCATCTTGCAAATTTTGTGGAGATGTAGTTTTGGGGACTCCTTTAGATATGGGACACATTTAGGTGAGAAGGATTCTCCCTGGCTACTTAGAGAAATAATCCTGTAGGCTCCAACAATTTGAATACAATGTACAGTGTTCCTGTAGACCTATAGATGTGCACAATAAAGTAACAAGAGTGTCGAGTATGGAGAGACATAGATTCTGCCCTCTCCATTCATTGTTGAGGAAAGTGTGGGGTAAGGAACTCAAAGTGTCTTGTGACTGGCAGAGCCAGGTGTACAGACCTCCTGTCCCTATGTTCTTCACAAGGTCCCCATTCTTCCCTCCCCCCTCACTTCCCTGGGGCCTGCTGAGCAGTTATTTCCTAAGCATGTTTACTGTCCCAGTCCCCCCATGCAGTCCTTGCAGACAGACATGGTAGGGTTAACTTCTATTGGACTGGAGGCCTGAGCCAAGCACAGAGTGTCCATTGTATGCCGCCCCCTCAGGAGGAGTCTCAGACTGCTGGAATGTGACAGGGCGAAGTGTTTTCACCTTGCCTGGCTTCCCTGGATCTGTGAGTATGTGAGTGTGTGCATGTGTTCACATGTGTGTGCAGGGAGGGGTGTTCTCAAGAGGCCTGGCTGTTGTCCCCCAGACTCATCAAAAAATTGAACTGTGAATTTAGGGTGGCAGGTATTTGCTGGGCACAAGGCTGGAGGAAAACAACAGCTTTGTGTGCTGGGGAAGTAAACAGACAGGTTAGGTTTCTTTGCTTTTAAAAGATTGTTGATTTTATTTTTCTAAGGTGAGGGGGCTCATGTGGACACAAGAAACTGAGTCAATATACTATGGATAGGCAAGAAATTTGGCAGGGGGTGTCTTGGTGGGTGGAGCTAGGGTTGGAGTAGTTTGAACCCCAGGACTTTGAATAGCTGTCAGGGAGTGAATTCATTTTCATTCAGAAGAACTTGAGACCAGCTAAGTGCCCAAACCTGTACTGGTTGCTGAAGTGAATATAAGCATTATACAATGCAGACCTCAGCCTGGAAATGAATTGAAGTTCAGTTACAGAAATAAGATTTGTGTGCTCAAAGCAAGCAGTGAATAATGCAAGACTGGTATCCAGGGGCAAAGTGTACAGCAGTGTAAGTCAGGGCAGGGAGGGAGTACTGTAGTCTGTAGTCTGGAGTATGAAAAATGTTGCCATGGAGAAATGAAGACTTGGGCATGACGTAGGCATGGGGAGGCTTGAGATCTGTTGCTCATTGATTCCTTCATGCGACAAGCACATCGAGAGCACCAGTCATATGCTAGGCATTGCACAAATCAGTGAAAGGGGAAGTGAGAACTGAGTCTAGAAAAAGAACAATGCAGAAAGTATGCTGTGCGTGAGTGCTGCCATGCAGACAGGTCTGAGTTGAGTAGACAGTGCGAATTGATGGCTAACATCCTGGGAACCTGGACTGTGAAGGTGAGACTAATATGGAAGATCTGAAATCCATGTATTCCTGAAAGATAAGAGCTGTTTGAAACTGCATAACTGTTTTATCTACGATACATATTTTGAGAAACTCCCACAGTCCTGGTTCTGATCCTCAAGCAACCATAGTCAAATTACAGTGGGACCAGATTTTCTGATTTTCTTATGTGTCCTCTGCCTCTAATATCTGCATGTAGGGCTGGATTTTCTTTTTAAAACAAGATGTTCTTTCCCTACTGACAACCCTACAATGGCTTCCCCTGACCTGTTAGATAAAACTCAGACTCATTAGTGTGCATTCAGTGATGTCCATGATCTGCCTGTAGCCTTTTATTTGCTGCCTTAAGTCTCACCAGTCCCTGTGTTGCACCACACTCCTTACCCACATCAAATTTCTGTTTCCTGATCCTAATCTGGGTGCTCCTGAGTTGTACCTTGTTCTGTGCTCTTTCTTCTGCCTGTCCTGTCTTTCTTTTTTCACTCTACCTGTGAAAAGCTCAAAATTCCATCTTGTGCTCTCCTGCAAGTCTGCTTATGTTTATCCCATCGACCTATACCCTGTGCATGCGGAAAGCACTTTCTTTTCTTTATGTTTCTGTCCTTTATTATATTGCATATAAATTCTGCTCTGATGAGAGTTTGTTTTTCAAGTCTTTCTTCAGAAGTGTCTTTATTGTACCTTCAGATTTTGACTTCAGCAGACCTGAAAAAAAAATATTGAATTGAGTTGAATTTTCTCCAGATCTCTTACTACTTAAGTTATAGATTTTGGAAATTTCTATATCCAATTACTGATTCATGTAGTTAAATATACAAATCTCAGAAAAGAATCACTTTTTAAATGAAGAGAGTTTCTTATTAATAGTACCTTAACTTCATACCCCCATGCATTCATCTACAGATTCAGTTTTACCATTTTTTTTTCTCTGCCACACAACATCTACCACATGCATTGCCCTACGCTGGCTTATAGGTACAAATGACTTTAGTTAGGAAATTTCTTAGCAATCTGTGCCTTACCTTTGCCCTGATCTAAGGATAACTTTATAGGTAGGGACTAGGTAATTATAATGATAGTATAATATTGATGATTCCTGCCAAAGGACAATAAACCTTGGACATTACAACCATTAGAAAATGTGGTTTGCAATTTGTATGGATCTGGGATTCAGACTGAGAAAGACCTGCTGGACTCTCCTTCCCCTTGGGAAGCAGGGACTTGTTCTAAGGCATCTTATGTCACCAGAAGCTATTATGGTATCTTTCTGTAGTAAGAGAGACGCACATGACTTCTTAAAAATTAAAATGTTTTGGGCAGGGAGGTGGATCAATTGTGATGAAACGAAGAATGTAACAAAGAAAAGGAAGCAGCAATGTCAAGTAGTCAGTCTGCCACCCAGTGGGGTCATTACCCACAGGTGGCTGCTCAGGGTTTACCGAAAGTGTCAGGAAAGGTGCTTTCATTCTCACAAGGGTACCCTCTTCTCTTCCAGAAAAACTGTATTCTTTGGATTTTCCCCTAAGTGGCAGCAGCTGTAATTGTGCCTTTTTACAGGGCTGAGCAGTTTCCCAGAGCAGACTATGTTCCTGGGCTTCTCTGGGGAGAAAAGCCCATGAGGCCTCTGCCGCCTTCCTGTCTGGCCTCTTCATAGGGTGTCAGCTCCTTCTTCCAGAGTGAGAAGACGTGGACCTAATGTTTAGGGTTCCAGTTTTCCACTGTTCTTCATGTGGCTTTGCAGGAAACTTTGGGCATTATCTGGGGACACATTTACTGGCCAGGTCTTTAAATGGTTGGGCTCAGAAGTAGACACCTCAGCTGAACAGCAATGTTTTCTACTAGAAATGGAGTACTCAGGGGAGACAAGGGCTTAGGAGAGACATGTCTTATAGCCAAGGGGTGGGAGGACATGGTGTCTCCAGTTTTGTGCAGCCCTAGGGCTCTAGGGTTTCTCTTAAGAGCAGCATTCCTGCTTCCTTTTGGACTTTGAAATGATGAGTCAGAAACTGGGAATAAGGAGACACGGGGTGAGAATGGGGAGTGACAGTGAGGCTGATCCTGTGATGGTCTGGCAAGAATCTGATCATTGTTTTCTCTTCTGCTCTTGGAGGAAGGCAGAGATGAAGATCACAGGGGATTCCTGACACCTCCAAGGGCCTTTTAACATGCACCTACCTTCTCTCTCTCTTTCTCTTTTGCTGCTATTTACACGCAATATAACTTCATGTAAGGAATCAGAAAAGAATTAAAATTGTCTAGAGTGGCTATTTTTATCTGAGTAATTGAAAATGATTTTTTTGTTCTGATGGAAATATTTTTTGGGTTTGTTCTGCATTAATCACAGTGTTATATGTGATTCTCCACTGAAATCTTCTTGTTTTCCTTTTCTGAGCTTGGTGCTTGTTTTAAAAACAGAAGACTTTGCATAATTGAAATAATGCACAATAAAAATGAACTAGAAAGAACACTTCAAAGGTCGACTCAATAAATGTCCTTCCTCTAAGGAGTAGAAGCGTGGCCTAGGCAGCTGGGGGTTTGATCAACCTTGCAAACTATTCTTCACATGAAACAGGGAAGTGCTGCAAGAAGCCGCTCAGCTGTGGTTCCCACAGACCCGAGCATTGATACTTGAGACTTCCCTTTCGTCATGGCTGGTTTTGCTGGTAACTCAAACAGCTGTGGCTTCAATGTAAGAAGTTCTAGCTTGTTACTAGCTGTAAGACTCACCATGCTTATCTTTATTTTGGGGCTTGCATTTATACAAATGAGCAACAATCCATAATGAGGCATGTGTGCATGTGTTTCCCCCTCTGTTCTAGCAGTTTGGGGGTGTGCCCACGCTGGTTGAATTTATTCCATCATTTTTTTTTCTGATGCTGTTGATGTGTGAAAAGGGAGTTCTAGGAACTTAGACCAACTTTTGGACTCGTGCTCCTTCCTGCCACTGCTAAATATCTTTTTGCTTTTCAGTTGCAGATCTGATTTCTTCTGAACACCTCACCGTGTCTCCATCCCTGGGACTCTGAACCCAGCAACTGGACTACTTTGTACTTGGAATTTTGGGCATCCTTTCTTCTTGCTTTCCTTTTGTCCTTCTCCTTTCTCCCTCCTGAGAACTCCTGAAGACTGTGGGATTGTCATGGAGTCCAGGGAAATCTTGAGCAGCTCCCGGCAAAGAGGGGGTGAGTCGGAATTCCTGCCAGTCTCCTCAGTCAAGCCCCCTGCTGCTCCTGGATGTGCAGGAGAACCTTTGCTGTCCAGTCCAGGACCTGGGAAGAGCATCCCGGTGGGTGGAGAACACATGGAGCCAGAGGAAGAGGACGAACTGGGCTCAGGGCGGGATGTGGATTCCACCTCCAATGCAGACAGTGAGAAATGGGTGGCAGGAGATGGCTTGGAAGAGCAGGAGTTTTCCATCAAGGAGGCCAACTTCACTGAGGGAAGTCTGAAGCTGAAGATCCAGACCACAAAGCGGGCAAAGAAACCCCCAAAGAATCTGGAGAACTATATCTGCCCACCTGAGATCAAGATCACCATCAAGCAGTCTGGAGACCAGAAGGTGTCCCGTGCTGGGAAAAATAGCAAAGCTACAAAGGAGGAAGAAAGAAGCCACTCCAAAAAGAAGGTAGGAATCCCCTGTATTGTTGAGTTTTGATTTCTGTTTTTGCTGCTTTTATCTCCAACATTTGAAAGTCTGTTTGCACATTAGTTATTTACTTCTGAATTGTCAGTCTTCTTAATGGAAGACTTATGGTCTCCAGAAGAAATGTCTCAGACATAATTTTGGTATCACATCAAATTTATTGGTATATTTTCTTACCTAAAAATAGCTGCTAGAATTATAATTCAACAGTATTCGTATGTATTGTAAAACAGCCAGTTGGTTGGTTCAGTTAAACTCTTAACACAAGTGTAACAATTTTTGACATTTGTGTCTGTCTCAGAGTCAAGAGTGGGATATTGAAACACTGGTCAGTGAGAGCAGTAAAAAGCTGTTAAAACTTCCCTTTGGTTTCAATCATTGCTACTGTTGGTCTTTCTAATGGTGCATCTGACTCAGGGAGCCTGGTCTTCACAGTAACTGAGACCCCTGAGGGGCTGAAAGATCAGTGTCCTGAAAACCCTAATGAGCTTTGGATTGAATTAGTAAAGGCAAGGGGATCAGCGGTGGCCTGAATCACGGAGTTGGAAGTCTGCATATTGAAAGAACTTAGTGGTCATTTTCCTTGTAGTATCAAAGGCGGATGTGCAGAGCTGATTGCTGGTATTTGGTGGTATCAGTTTGTCAGAAATGAATGGGTCTACGTTTCACTGAGTTTATTTTGGGAGCTGCAGCAGCCTGTGTTCTTGGAGGAGTGTGGCACTGGGCTGTGATAACAAAGGACTGCTTTATTACAGAAAGCCTTTTTCCCAAGAAACTTTGGGGGCCTCGGGATGCCTCCAAAAGATGAGTTTGGTGGGTAGAATTTCGAGTGTCCAGGGGCAGAAGCTAATCAGAGTCTTTGACTGTCTCCCTGACATTTGGTAATCTAGATGGGTTCCAGTGATAGTTGATTAGCTGAAATTGGCACAAGTGAAGTTATCTCTTGACTGATATCCCAGAGGTAATTTGTAGTATTTCTGTTACACTATAGTTTTTGGGGGGGTTTTCAAGCCATAGGGTAGTAATTTTCTTCTTTTTAAAAAATTTTTATTGTTATTAGTATATGTTTGTGGTATGTCATGATTATATTTATTGTGGGCAGTTGGTGCATGTAGTCATTTTCAGTAAAACCACTGGGAATCACACTAATTCTTTAGTGTCAGGCTGTATCTGTCCCCTTATGAAGTCTTTTGGCTGATTTGTCGCATTTAAAATCCAAATATGTGGACTAGAAAAGACTTTCTAGGGAGCCTTAACTCCTCACAGCGCTCAATAGTCTTGTTTGTCCTGGTTAAAACCGAAACCCTGCATTCAGGAGGCCTCTTGCAATTCTGGGAAGCCAGGACTGTGGGTCATTCTACTTTGACATTTTGGAACATGAAAGAATTTTTAGAAATTGGCTTGTTTTTTTGCTGGAAGACAGTGGTTCATGCTTTCCTCTCCCCTATTACAACTTTGAAGTGCTTTCAAAACCAAGGTTATCTTGACACACTCATACAAACTTTTGAGATTCTTGCAAGAAAATGCAACAAGCTGTACTTTGGAAGTGCAGTGTGGCTTTGGAGTTTGTTCTTTTCAGCTTTGAAAATGAGTGCCTTTGTCTCTGGCCATTGAGATATCCAGTTCTTTGTGCGTTATTGGGATTTTGCGAGGGTGGGCAATCTTGAAAACTGTTACTTGTGCTAACTACTTTGCTACATCCTCACCACTGTCAGGATTGATAGAGTGTACAAATCCAAATTTACTGCCTTATAAAGACAGTGAATTGTTCTGATTAGGTACCATTTACGCTAAAGCTATACATTGATTCCAAATACAGCTGTCTGCCCACTAAAATACCCCAGAATGATGCTGTGGCGTTTGTGACATAAAGTGCTTTCAAAAGTGAAATGTGTGATGGACTTCAGTTTTCATGACTGATATTCTTAGGCTGTTCATTCTCACCCGAAAGTGTTGGTGTCATTTGAGGGTTTTCCTAGAAAGAGAGGTTAAATCACTTATTTGAATATGTGATTTATCAATGAGCATTTCTATACCTGAACAAATGGAGGGAGTGAAAAAGAAAGAGGCAGAGGGCTGATTTTCAAATCATGGGGCTATTTTATGACACTGTCATAAAAGTCTCCAACAACATGTTGGCATTCTTAGGAGCTCACTTCATACTGTACATCTCCATCCTCCCTATTTTTCTTCTCTTCCTTTTTCTGTTTATTTTGTATTAGTGCGTGTTTGCAGTACATAATGATTGTATTCCTTATGAGGAGTTCGTTCCTGTATGTAGCACATCTCAGTTCTATTTTTATCCTCTGTTCCTCTACCCCCTCTCCTTCTCCAGTCTGGATCCCCTTCCCATTTGAGAAAGATCCATCCCTATTCTTCCTATTGCCCTCTCTCTCTCTCTCTCTCTCTCTCTCTCTCTCTCTCTCTTTCTCTGCCTCTCCCCGTGTGTGTGTGTGTGTGTGTATGAAAAACCATGCAATATTTACACTTGTGTGTCTCATTTATCTCACTTAAAGAAAATATGTTATTTATATATGGTGGAGTACTACTTTGCCATAAAGAAGGATAAGCTTGAATCATTTGTAGGAAAGTGAATGTATTGTGAGACCTACATTTCCTTACATCTAGTAATGTCACTTTCTAGCAACAAGAGAGTAAAATTATCAGCAGCGAGTTGTAATCCTTGATAGATGATAAGGACATTCTTTGATCTCTATTGGTTTAGAGTACTAACATTATTACCCTTTACTTCCCTGTTGCTTCAGAACCAGAGAGTAAGCAAAAACTGAAGCTAAGATGTTAGGAGGTGGAAACTTACCCAATCATTTGTATGGAAATATTTAATGGCATGAACTTGCAGAATTAATTTTGTCCCAATGGCAAGTATGTGATCAGCAGTATGGGTAGGGAAAGGATGTTGATGGCATTTTGTAAGTAAGAGATTAGCATCTAACCTTGAAATCACATCTTCCAGATGACTTACTAATGAAATGAACCCCACCCCTGCTTTGAAGGATTACAGAGGATGTGGTTCCTAGGAATTAAGTCTCCCATTAAAAGCTAGGAGGGAGGTCCTGTTGACCAGTTCTTGAACTGGTAGATGCTCCTACTTGGGCGTCATCTAATATATGTGTTGATTTTAAGCAAAAGTTGACCAACTCTGTAGGCCTTATCCAACTCTTTTGCTGGTTTTGTTCAGCCCATAAGCAAAGGGTGATATTTACCTTTCCAAAGATTAGAAGAAAGTCAAGAGAAGAACAATATTTTGAAATACATTCTATTTATTTGAAATTCAAATTTCAGTGTGTATAAATAAAGTTTTATTGGAACAGAGCCAGTTCCATGTGCTTACATTTTATGGATGACTGCTTCTGCATTGCAATAGCAGACTGAGTAGTTTTCACTAAGATAAGATGTGGACTGCAAAGCTTAAACTACTTATTGTCCAATGTTTGTTAATCCTTGACTTAGGGAAAGAGAGAGTTTCAAGATAACATGGGTTTTATTTTTGTTTTTAACAATTCATCCTCCAAGTTTGGAGGCTGGGAGAAATTGGGTGTTAGATTATGTGCTTTTTTTTTTAAGTGAACCAATTAATTTTGTTCAAGTGATTGCTTGACAGCTCCAGGCAAAGACAGCTTATGTCAGACCCCACATCATTTTCTTTTTCATTGGTTCTTGTAAAAAGGAAACAGTGTAGGAAAATGGTAGTGTGACTTACATATCACAAGCTAGTTCTCTGTAGGTTACCTCCAGTTGTACATAGTCTATGGCTTTGGGGTGAATGTTGTTCATATTTGGCATCATGTAGGATGTTATTTAGTATTTTAAACCTGGAACAAACCCTTCAACTGGAGAGATGTTGTAATGGTCAGGGAACATGATTACTTAAGTGGTAGGGTGTGAGCAAGTATCCAGGAAAATACCATGTCACTGGTTCAAAGATGCCTGGACTTTTTAAAGTAGAGTATAAGCTTCTCTTTTGCAGGAAATTATGCAGAGAATCAAGATACTCTTTAGGAGGGGGTTTGGGATAAATGGACATACATGCAATGTGAAAGCAGCGTTTGGGAGAAAGTAGAGGCTGAGGGATGTGCTCTGAGCATACTCTAGGGATTTGCACACGGACTCCATAAACTCACATTGTTCCTTGTCAGAGGACCAACACCATTGCATCTTAAAGTTACTCAGGTAAATGACACAATAGCATACTTATTTCATTACCTTTCTAGGTCAGTCAGTAAAAAACAACAGAGAACATGAAGCAGGGTATCTAGCTGCAGGTTCAAGTACAAAACATCAGCATAAAAAGTTCAGAAAGACAATGTTTTGAAGATGCTCTCAGCTAGGCAGAGTTTAGCAGCCCTTCTCTTCCTTATCTGCGGGAAGAGAGACACCTCTCTAGATTTGATAGAGAAGGGAAGGATGGTCCTAAATGAACTCCATCTGACACCAAGTGACTTTGTGAATTTGGAGGTGCTGTATAACCTTACTGAAGTCCAGTTTCCTCATTTGCAATTTTTACACGCTATAACTGATAGTGTATTTTAGGGGGCAAATAGCTACTTTTATTGTGGTATGAGCATGTATTGTAATAATAGTGTCAATTTACTAAGTGGTGCTAGCCCCTTTGCTAGTTGTTTTCTCTTAGTCCTTTTAACAACTCTGCTGGGAAGATTTTTTTTTTTTTATTTATAGAGAAGCAATTGAGGCTCAGATCACTTCAAAAGAGTAAGAATTGGAATGGGCAAATTTTGCCTTTGAAACCAATTCTGTTGAACTCCAAAGTCATTGTAGTATTCCAGTTTCTCAGTTACCACACTGTATAAAGGTAAAAGACTGCTGGAAGGTAAGGAACATGGGAATATTTCCCCTATGCTTTTCCATATCAGCTGGAGGGGCAAGATCATAATCCTAAGCATTTTCCTTGGTTTCAAGTCTTTCAGGATGTTCAAGGAAGCTTCAAAAGCCAATGAGTTAAGGTCTAATTTTTTCCGCTTTGTAATGTTTAGAAACTTACATGCTTTTGATGAAAATACAAGTTCTGTTTTATTGTTTTGGACCTAATTTTCTTTCATTGCCAGTTCCATTGTGAAAAATTATTTTCCCTAATACTAAGGACTTCTCCTTTACATATGTCAGTTGCTTGGCATGGCTGGACAAATGTGCTCCCTTGTTTGTCCTTGGGAGCCCTTGGGCCACACCCCTACGCTATCACGGTGTGTCTGTGGGAAGACTGGGGTGTTCTGTCCAGAGCATAGCCATCTCAGAAATCCTGATGAGTCTTGCTTTTATTTTCTTAGTCTTCAGACAACATCTTCTTTGTGTCACACACCTAAAGGATAGATAAGGAAAAGGTGTTTTAGATGCTGTAAATATAAAGCAAATTTCATACTGGTTTAAAGTGAGTAATGAATATCAAACAAAGAAACAGGTTGGGTTTAATTTTGTAAGTAATGAGAATGCACAGCAGGTTTTGAACTGAGGCGAAGGATGGTTTTAGGCATGTGATGTCATACAAAGATGCTTAAATCAGGAAGCATTAGGAGGAACCTTCTGGAAACATAGTAGTCAATGAGGATGGACTGACCCATGGTTATCCATTTTCCCTGAAGTGTGCTAAATAGCACTGTGTTAGCTACTTTTCTCTCATTGCTGAGAAAGAATACCAGACACATAAAGTTAAGGAAGGAAAGGTTTATTTAGCTAACAGTTTGTAGAGGTTTTGGTCCGTCCCTAATCAGTTGGCTCCAATGCAGGGTGGTATGACAGAGGAGAACAGTTCATGGTGGGCAGATGGTAGAAAGGGAGCAAGGGACATTAATAGCATCTTTCTGCCCCTTTTATGTTGTGTATAAGTGACCAGAATTAGTGGATACCAAATTAGTCAGTGGACTGATTTAATAATCACAAAGCATTAATCCCAGCATCACACACTGTAGATTCCAATCTTCTCTGAAAAAGCCCTACCTATGACTGCAGGAGACTTTTGGGGGAGCATCTAGACTCAAAATATAACAATCACACTTCTCTCTTGGTAGCAGTTTGGTATACCAGGCAGGTTAGGAAGAGTCTGTTAGAGACTGTGCTGATGAGGGGCGACAGGGGGCTTGCTTTGTTAAGGGATTAGATGGCCTGAATATGGTTTCTGCTCTTAGTGATGTCCCTCTTCCATGCTGCTGGGTGGCCTGGAGCATCTCAAAGAGCCTCCACTTGTGGTTCAAGTGTCCTTTCCTGTCACTATTTTGCCCATTCCCTCCCTTCTCTGCTCACAGGCCTCTGTGATCTGGCCCAATCTTGGCATCTATTCTGGGGATGAGAATGTGGTGTTTCTAACCACTGGTAGTTCAGACTTGTCCTCCATGACAGGGTCACCAGGCCAACAGATCTCATCAGCATTTCTTCTCAAGAGGCTGCAGTTTCCCTCCTCTTAAATTTTTTTCTCTCTTTTTAAGCAGCACATTCCTACTTATTCACTAGAGTGCCTGAAATTTCTGTTTCCGGAATGGGTTCCTTTTAGTTATTTTTTTAGCTAAAGTGGCACAGCAGGTGGTGAATGACCTTTTGGGGGCAGATATTAGTCTCCCCAGGGCAACAGGAATATTTGACAGGTGAGGCCAAAGAAGTGAGAGGAAGAAGGTTGGATGTGAGAGGTAGATGCCTTGGACACAGCTCTACCTCTGCTATTAATAATTACAGCAAGAATACTTTATATCTCTGGATGTCTGTTTCTGCATGTGTTTTTGTTTTGTTTTGTTTTGTTTTTTTAACAGAATGAAAACAAGAGCAGCTTTTGACTTCTAAGTACTTATTTCTGTTCTCAAGCTAGAAACTTTAAGAGTCTTTCTGTTCGAGTAGGCAAGTCTTTCTCTTTAAGAATCTCGATTTCTATAAATATAGATGTTTAACCTCTGTTTAAACCCACTGCTCCCCTATCAAATTATTTCCTTTTTGCCCAAAATATCAAAAGGCCTGAAATCACAGTATAGCAAGTGTCAGAGCTGAGATTAAAATGTGGCAAGATTTAGCAAGCTTGCATTCCATGAAGATATTCTGGTATTTTCCCTTCCCACCTTCACCTTTTTGTATTTTTTCCTTTTTTTTTCTACCTGTGTTTGCTATCTTCTGGGGTTTAAAACATTGAGATAGCTTGCTTCCCTTTGGTTTGGCATTCCCTTGGCAGTCAGTTTCTCTTTGAACTTCTCAGGGATGTTCTTAAGTGAACTCTGACATTGAGGATCAATGTGGCACAGTAACCAACAAGAAAACTGAGCTCTGTAACCCTTCTTTCCTTAGATGGGGGTAACCTGCTCCCTCTCTGAAATTCTAGGTGGAGAGTATAGGATCTGATAGAGACAGCCCCAGCTTTGAGAGAGCATTGGAATCCTGGATCCCCATTTTAGGATTGGCTTCCTCTGTCCTGGCCTGCAGTAGAACTTGGGCTCTCACACTTACAGGTTCTGTATGACTTCACGCCCCATCCTGACTGCTTGAAAATCAGGGACAATAGCAGCATGGCCTGGTTAATGTCGCTGTGAGGATGGAAAGTACCCTTCTGCACTGAAAATTGTCCCTAGGCCTTGCTCTGATTCCAGTCCTCCACCTCCTGCTTTCTGACTGTGCAGGCATAGAGCCGGCATGCAGGGCCCTGCAGTGGTGCTGGGCACCAATAGGTTTGGATTGTGCTGAGTGTCCTAGCCATGGGCAGCACCAGCATCTTACTTCTGATACCTGCACAAGTGCTGGCTAGTAGAGTGTATCATTAATACATGTATTTTATGGTGGTGATGGTGGTCAGGATTGCTATGATGATTTATTTAGAGATAATTTGAACATCTTTTATCTTTGTGGCCATTTATCTTCCAAACCAGGATTACTACTGGGTACAAAGGTTGACTCAAAATTAAAGTTTCAAAGTGGTATCAAGGGACCCACCAAGTGGGGTTCAGCTGTGGGCTGCCACGCCGCTGCCCTTTGCAGAGCAACCCTCCCTTCTCCATCTCTGCAATGTCACACCCTCAGAAAGTCCCCTCATTGCTGTTTCCTTTTTTATTTTTAGTAAAGGTCAAGAGAAACAATCCCTTCTTTTCCATCCTCTCCCATCCTTTGATTCTTCCAATTGCTGCAGTTTCAGGTTAGAAACCTCCCACCTTCAGAGTCCAATATTTGGAACATCCCAGACCATCCCCCAACTTTGTAGCTGTTTACTACAAACCACGGCTTTGGTCAGGAAGGCACTGGGTTCTACCCAGAGTATCAGGGTGGGGAGCATAGGGTTGTGGCTGGGAGGTTCTCAGAGCTGGGTCAGAGGCCCTGGTTAGACTCCTGAAAGCATTAAACAAAGTGCACAGCATGAGGCATTGAAAACCTGCATTTTTAGGGGGTGGTGTTTACCCACAGTAACCTAATAATTCATGTTATAATTTGCACAAGGCCAATACTTTGGGAAATGGATTTCAACTTTGCCCAGAGGGTGACTTGACTTGGAGGGTGACTATAAATAAGGCTCTGAACACTCCCCTAAGGAGGAGGATTTAGTAGCTGCAGGGAGAACCTGCCAGAGGAGAGCATAGGAGTGCACAGAGCTGGGTCCTTAGGAGATACAAAGACAGATGAGGCCACAGACATACAAATTCTCAGTCCCACAGTGTCATATTGAGGTTGCACAAGAGGCTGCACTATATGTCTGCTGGTAGAACACTGAACCCCTGGTGCTGACGGATTGCAAGCTGAGGCTGCCCTCCCCAAGTGCCAGAACCTGGACAGCCAGAGCCCTGTGTTGCAGGAAATGTGCATGCTTGGTTTCCTTCATACCTCCCACAGTGTGGCTGCAGATCTCGCTCTGGAAAGACAAGGCCACACTTACGACCTTGAGTGGCATTTCTATCTGAAGTCCCAGGCTGTTAGGTCGTTTTTGTTCTTCCTGCCTGCCTGTCCCTCCAGAGCCAGATTCCCTGGCCTCCCCATCAGCCTGTGACCTCACCAGGGCAAACAATAGAGGCCTTTGTTTATTATGAAAAGTCCATGCAGTCCCCACCTTGAGAGGCCACTTGATAATCATCATTAGTATCAAATGTAGGTTGCTTCACTGTGTTTTCTAGACCTTTATTGTGTGTTTTTTCCCCCAGATGGGCTGTTTTGCTTCTCGCAAGTTTCTAGTTGGTTTCACGGTGAAGGGTGAGAGGTGAAGGAGCCAGTAGAACATTCTGGAAAGGAGGCAGACAGTGGCTTTGCCCCTTAAGTGGACCACCTGGCCTTGCCCAGTGAGAGATAATTATTTGCAAATAAAAGTGTGGGCAAGCGTGTGGGTAACCGTGTTCACGAGGCTATCTAGTCCATTCGTTTAGTGAGGTGAATGAGGACCCAGCTCAGGAATTCTGGCAATGTGCACAGTTTAAGCAGTGGATTCTCATGGTGGATCAGGTATAGCTGAAGGGCAGCCATAGGAGTGAGTGTACAGTGAAACTTTCCATCTTTGTGCTTTTGGGGGTCCAGGTGATGGAGACTGATTTGTTTGCACCTGTGCCTCTTCCGTGAACTGACTGTTCCTTCTTCCCTTCTTGAGTGCTGCCATGTAGATAAATGGCTGGGTTTTGAGGGCAGCTGGGCCAAAATGGACAAGGTTGGGAGGTGCTAGAGTCAGGCCCCCAGCTCAGCAGGCAAAGGCAAGCTGACTGCAGCAGCTCCGAGGCAAGGGAGAGGAATGGGTTCACAGTTGAGTCACACTTGCAGGATCATTGGTATCACTGAAAGTAAAATAGTGCCTCTGAGCATCTCTACTGCTGCAGCCTCTCAAGCGAGGAAAACACACTTTCCAAGATACCTAATGTGCAGTTGTTTGGCTGCTGATCAGAACCCTCCAGGGAGACTTGCCACCTCTTGTGGTATCTCTTGTTTGAGAAAGTTCTTTTTTGTAGTGCATTAAAGGCATCCCCTTTAAAACCTAAATAGTTCCACTTCCTGAAAGTGTTCTTTGGATTCCTGATGCCAAACTACCTGGATTCTTATAGTTTGGTTCTTGTACTATGCTTTCCCAAAGGTGTAGATAGGACGAGCACACAGAACAAAGCGTAGTACCAGGAGGTGGTCTGGTCTGCAGAATACTGGGGATTGTTACCTTTGCTACTGAAGACACAGATAAATCACCTTCCTGACAGCTTTGCTATTGTTGATGTGCACTGAAATCCCAGTGAAGAAAACCCACCAAATAAATATTGACCTATGCTACTTTTGCTGGTTCAAACTAGCACATCCTATCTTCAGTGGACCAAAATTTAGGTGTCTGCCTTATTATTTTAATTCTTCCCATTTTTTTCCACTGAGTAGTTCCAGGGAGAGATTGAGTCAAATGTCAGTCAAGTGATTTGGTTTGGGCCCAGGGGCTGCAGAGCAGGTGCAGAATCAAGGGACTCATGACTCGTAGGTGCCTGGTCATTCAGAACTCCTTTTCTATGCTCTGTCTCAAGCAATCTCACTGGATAACAGTATCCACCATCACTGAGTCTGGTTTCCCCTTTATATTAACTGCCTTCTTTATCTAAAAAAAAGGCTGATAAATGTGTCTTGTCAAAGGAAAGTATTTTCTTTCCATTTATGTTGTAAGTTCTCTGAGGACAGGAGTTATATCTTTTATTAATGTAATAGTCACTTATTTTATTTCCCTAGCCTAGATGTTAAACAAGTTATTGTTAGCTCTCTGCCAAGGCAGATAGGTCTATGGAAAGTACCTTTTTTTTTTTTTTTAATCAAAACAGCTTCTGCCTAGTCAACCCTATGCATTCTGCAGTCCTTCTTTAGAGACATCTAAAATCTTTCTTCTGCCAGGTTTTTGTGCTGACATCCAGCTAGACTGGGGCAGAGTTGAGTCACTGAACTTCTGCCCTGATCTGCAGAGCTGTAGGGCAAGTTCAGACCAAGTGCTGTGGGATTGTGGAAGATCTTGTTAGGAAGAATTGATCTCAGGACACTTAAGGGAAAACCCAGGGCAGCATAGTAAATGTGTATCGAAATATGTATTGCAGACAGTGCATAATATGGAAAATTGACCCATGCCCTCTGTCTGGGACTTTTCCCAAGCATACCCACCTATGTCTGCCACTGTTGTTTTCTGGTTTGTTGTTTGGATGCTTCAGTGAGGTAGCTATTAATCCTCCCTGTTTTATAGGCCAGAGTACCAGACCCTGAGAGTTTTTTCAATGGTTTCCTAAAAATAGGTAATTTCTGGGGACTTTAGGGAATCAAACTCTCAGATCCCCTGTTTTCCAGCAGGAGTTTATCATTGAACGATCCCGCCATCTCTGCCTTGCATAAGTCCTTAAGGGGAGATTATTTGACCCCTTATATCTCTCCTGATTGTTTCTGTCACTCAAGCCCTGGGTGTGAGTAAACCTGAACATTGCAGTTTTGTCCCAGAGGCCAGCTCCCTGTTCCTTTCTTATACTGGCTCCAGCCTTCTCTGTGTTGGAAAATCTTCCATGGGTCCCAGCTACAGCAAGGCATGGGATAATGTGACGTTCAGTGGCACAGCGCAGGGCTGTGGGATTAACAGGTTCACTGTGACCTAATGCAGAAGTTCGTTAAAGTTTTCTAAGGCATCCTGGTTTTGAGTGTGGATATCAGATTCAGCAAGGGACTCCACAGGTCTCCAGAAGCATGGCCTTTAGGGAGGGTAGCCATTCCAAGCTTGAGGTTCTGAGTTCAAGTCCTAGTTCTACCTTTAACAGATGATTCTGTTTTCTCATCTTTAAAGAAATATTAATAATACTTCTTTTCCCTATACATATAATTCTGAGGGTAATCAGTGAATTTCTGTAAAGAGATTCTGATATGGTAACAGGTAAACAGAACTAGAAGATACCATTCTTTAGAACTATCATAAAGTAGGTTTCTGACGAACTGTAATCTTACATTAAACTTTTCCATCGCTTCTTTCGAAGTCCCCTCAATGCCTGTCCTTTCTTCTCTGCTCCTAAAAGAGATCCAAATTGTGGCTCTGATGAACAACAGCTGCAGGTTGGAAATGGTCAGCCACTGAGCACAGATACCAGCCACATGGTGTAATTGCCCTTTGTGAAATTCTAGGGTGAGAGGTCAACCCTCGTTGCCCATCTTTGTCACTTCTCAGTCATCTGTATCCTGGTGGCAGTTGTGTTGTCCCAGCATCCTTCCCCTGCCCCACCCCCCTTCTGTAGCCCACGAAAAAACCATCTGCTGAGTTGGCTTTCAGAAGATTTTTTTTTAAATACCAATTTCCCTTTGTTCTGAGGCAACCTCCAATCAGGGCTGGTGTCTGCTGGGTTTGGCGAAAGGCTGGTATTGTGTTTCATGCTCCCAGAGGAAAGGTTGTCCACTTGCTTTTCTTTTTGATTCGATTCCCTGCCATTCTGCAGGACAGTCAGAGGTTGCAGCTGCCACAGTCAGCTGTAAATTGGGGACCCCTTGTTTAAGAACCTCCATGTTAATCCTTGGCAGAGGGAGAAAAATAAAAACACAAAAACCAAAACAAGACAGACAAAAAAAATTAAAACCACTACTAATGAAGTCCTCCTATTTTCATTTTGTCCTACGAGTCCCACCCAGCTCCTATTTGTTGTTTTAGGCAGGCCTGCTACCTTTGGTAGCTTTGGGAAGAGCATCAGGTATCTAGCGTCGGAGATTTCCTGGTTTCTTTATGAAGAGTGAGACCTTTACGTCAGAGGTTTGGGAGAGGTGTGGTTTTGTGGGGAGCTGGAATTACAGGGCTGGACAGGCTGTTTTCCTGAACATAACCATACCATAACCTAGTACTGAGAGTAGCTAGGACCTTGGCAAACACCTGGCACACATTGTCTACCAGATCCTCTGTACAACCACAGTGTAGACACTGTTGTTCCCATTCCACAGACAAAAGCTGCTAGGCATGGAGGCTTCCAAGAACTCGCCTGGTTCTGCAAGGCAGCCAGGAGCCAGGATGCAGCTCTTGGTGGATGCCTCCCTTTTCTCCAGGCAGCCAGTTGGGGCTTCCCAGGTATCACCCAGGTGGGCAACCCAGAGGTGCGAGCCAGAAATCCTCACCTGATGAACTTGCCTTTTGCAAGACCGACAGTGAAGACTTTTCTTATTCCTTGCATTTATTTTTCTGTAAAAGGAGACTCAAGAAGTAGATGGCGGTGCAGCCAAAGAGCCAGTTTGGTCAAAACTTGTGAGACTTCACAGGATCTTCTGCTCCTGGTGCTAATGCTTTTCTCTTCTTTTTCCGACTTGTTAGTCTAAGTTAGTACAGTTTCTCTTGGGTGACTTAGGAGATGCTTGGACATGTTCCTTCAGGTTATTCTGTGACTCTGCATCCTTTTGGCATCTGCCCTGCCTACTCACACAGACATTCCTACTCAGGAGGTGTCACTTTATTTGCTCCTTTATGGTGATAAGAAGAAGGATCAAGAAATGAGTACGTAATGGATAATGGATTCAGTGTGTTGGTGAGCATCTATAAAATTCACAAAACTGTTCTTCAGTATAGCATTTCCTCCCCTTTCACTGTTGGGTTTGGCCAGCAACCCTAAGAATGGAGACCTGATGATCCTAGAGCGAACTAGAACGTAAAACAATACATTTTGCAGAGAGAGAAAGGGAGTAAGGGAGGTGCAGGGAGGGGCAGAGGGAAGTGGAGTGAGGCAGGTTCAGAGGCTTTTCTTTCTCTTAGGACATGGTTGTTTTCTATATGACTTAAAGGTGTGTGTGTGTCTCTGTGTGTGTGTGTGTGTGTGCATGTGTTTGTGTATAAAAGAGAGCATGTGTATGAGTTTTGATTTCTCCAAACACATCATAGGTTGCTATTAATATGGATAATCAGAAATATGGCAGTGTCACTGAGCAATGAACTCAACTTTGCCCTGCCTACCGGGGTTTTTGCCTAGCACTTTGCCATGTGAAATAACGAGGTTCCTCCCAAATGTTCTTCCCTGCCATCCTTTTCTAATGCAATCTATGTATGAAAGCAGATATTGTCCGAAATGATTTGGGAGGCATAGCAGTTAGCACATACACTTATTGGACTAGATCAGGGAGGTGGTGGGTGGTGAATATCCATAGAAAGGGTGGCAGCAGGTTCAACCTTGTGAGCTCAAAAACTACCCCTGTGCTCAGACATACCAGCTATCACAGGCTCACTTGGGGTAGCTGGGGTCCTACTGCACAGTTCAGTTCCATCTAAGGTCACAGATCTCAGAGCTTTGAGTACAGGAGGAGCAGCAGAAGTAGCATAAAGAACATCTGACTTCTGAGCAGTGTGCTCCACTGAGCCTGAGACAGATGCCCTAGCAGAGAATCACAGAGCTTGGCTGAGTGGTACTTGGATGTCCCTACTGATGCTAATTATCCCACTTAAAGTGCTCTCTTCTCTAGCACCATGTTATTCATTCATTTATTCATCCATTCAATCAAAGATATGTTCTTCAATAGCTGTTTGTTGCATGCCAGGCAATGTTATCGAAATATATTTGAGTATTGTTCCTTAAACGTCCCATTGGGGTAATGTCTGATTTGTGAGCTACATCAAAGAAGTTGAGACAGAAAGGCTTCTCCATAGCAACTCAGCTAGAAAGGAGCATATCAAAGACTTTCACAAAAAACTACCTTGTAAGGGACTGGTCGATTTGATTGAGTGATAGGGACAGTCTGGACTTAATTGAAAAGAAAAGCAGGAAGCATCTTGAAGCAGAGCAAGATGAGCTGTGAGTGAAAGGCATCCTTTTTGGTGTCCACATGAAGAGACATGTGGCTTCATAGTATTGATGCATTTAATCTATGGGACGTCCTTGAGATACCCAAATAGAGAGAGGAGGGGAGAATAGCAAGTTTGGCAAGAAAGTGCAAGGAAGTTACACATCACACATTTTGTTGGAAGAAACAAAATCCAAGAAAAAACCTCAGAGTTGATAGAAGCAGCAGTCTGAGATACAAGGAAAGGTTACAACATTGCAAATGCCCAGTGTCTTGGAGGAAGTCAGGTGCAAGTGTGGAGGCCAAGTTGTAAGCTGGCCACTCCAAGGCGAGGACAGGAGGGCCAGCATCTGACAGGGAATGTGTGCATGGATCGAGGACAGGAATAACACAGACTTCTGCAGGCCATCAGCTTTCAGGGGCTGGGGGAAAGGGGCTGCCTTCGAAAGACTCCACCACTCTGGAAGATCTTTGTAGAGGAGGAATGGAGAGTACCCTGGAGAACATAGCCTGCCACTCTAGGACCTTTGCAAAAATGCTTGTCGTTCCAGCCAAGATACTGGCAGCTTGCTATTAGTATCAGAGCCACCACTGACATTTTGTATATGGCAACTGTGTAGGTGGGCCTGGTCACAGTCTGCCCCAGGCTGGCCAGCTGTGCCCCTCTCCACCTCCAGGCAGGAGCAGGTGCTCAACTTCTGGATGCCTGCCTTTCCTTCTGGCTTCATTCCTGAATGACAGCTGACCTTTGCTCCCCGTTATAGGCTTGCAGCATATTCCTTTCTGCCTGAATCCCAACAGAGGGAGGAGCAGTGGGCTCTTCTGCTCACCTTAGTTAAAGGAGGGAGATACATGTTGGTCCTTGGAGCTTTTCCTTCCAAGGAAAGGAGAGTCAGTGATGGGGACTGCAGGTCACGGCACATTGCTTGCAGGTATGGAAGCTAAGCAAATATATGAGGAGATGGAGGCTTCCTGAGCATCTGTACTTTTCCCTCTTCTTATTCCTCCTAGGAGCTCAGCAGAGGAGTTTGGTGTGGGTCTGTGTGCCTGTTACTGAAAGTGTTGCACGTGCGCACATGTGTGAGTGTAAAGCTTCCAGATGACACAGTAGGCATTAGTGTATATGATCTGATACAGAGAACACTGAGCTCAGAAGCAAAAGTTTTGTCTTTGCCCATAACCATCTTATGCATAATGACCAGGAATGAAAAAGGACAGGTGAAGAGCACACAGCCATTGCTGCTGGTTTATGTGGACTTTGCCTGCCATCCTGTTGGGAAGGTCAGGCCAAAGGGTGATGCTTATGCTTTGGCAGATGCTAGGTGGTGTCCAGTGAATGAGTCCAGGAAAGGATGGAGGCAGCTAGGATGCTTGACTGGGCCTTGAAGAAAGTATAGGTTTTAGCAGGGTAGGAGGTGGCCAGGAAGATTGCTTGAGCTATTGTCCAAGGCACAAAATACTCATGGCATGCCTGGGTTGTGGGGAGTAGACAAGATCACATTTGAAGTGGAAGATAGCCTTGGTTTCTCTGATTTGGGAAACTGAATGAAGCAATAGGAAGAAAAGAATAAAGGAGAATGCACAGAGCGGCTACTTTAGGAAATCATTGTACAGCCAGCTTTAAAAGGAAGCGAACCTAGAATCAGAACCTAAACATGGCAGCGCCCAGTGTAGTGCATAAGTGCCTTTGGTTATTGTGATGATACCAAGAGATCCAGAAAGCCTTCAGTTTGTGAGAAGGAGCAGTCTTACGCAGCGTGATTCCTGTACTTGAAGAAATTCCATCATTTTCTGAAGAATTCATTGATTTTTTTTAAAGAATTTATAAATGTCTTACTAACACGTAGGGAAAGCTGAGTGGAAGAGCCTTGAATAAAGAAGGTACATTGATTGAGAGAGGATCCCAATCCATCCTCTTGTCCTGGTATTTCATCCCGACTGGTGGCGTCTGTTGTAGGGTACACACAGGAAGAATTCCTCCAGCATGCCTTCTTTTGATATATAAGCTAAAGTTTACCTCCTGTTTCAAGTCAGTTGCCACCAGCAGTGTGGGAAAGTTTTGCATTGCATGTTACTGGCTCACTGTCTGTTTCTAGACCAGCTTGTTCTGTCTACGTTGTGCCACTCATTCTTGTCCTATTGCTGATTTCTTTGGCTTGGCACAGCACCCAATAAATCTTTTCCACCCTTTCTCCAAATAATGCTTTCAGGGAACTAGGCGGATGGGGAAAGCCAACATATGTTCGCTTCCACCACAGTCTCCTCTTCAACCTATTTTAACCACTTTAAATGGGACCTATCCATACACAGTGTGGATGAACAAGTTGCACTTTTTTATGCGTTAGAAAGGGACACAAATGCAGATGGCCATGATGGGGAATTTTCCCCACCCTCAGAAGGTGGGGGAACAGGGCAATGGTGTGAAAGAATGAATTAGTTATGGCAAATCTTGTTAGTGTCCATTGTAAGCAGAGAAGCTAAGCCATCTGTGGCCACTTGCAAAATTGTTCCTTGTTTGTTCAGGCTCCCCACCGAAGCAAATCTTTCTGGCTTCTGATAATTTGCATATTGTCACTTGTTTGCCAACTAGAGGGTGTCTGGACATGTGTATGTTAGAGGGCATCTGTGGGGACACGTATGTGTGTGCTGAAAAAAGCCCAGTGTTGGTATGCCTTTGGGAGCTGTCTTTGACTAGGCTCTGGAATCAGAAAGGGAAGGATATTCTGTTTGTGTTCATTTGAGACATTGCTAGCTCACTTCTCCATTTGTCTTCTTGGTCTCCAATCACTTTTTGTTCCCCTAGTCCTCTTGCTGCCCTGATTTCTGTATAATGTTGTCTTCATCTTAGTTTATGGTTTATGTGGGCAAGAGGCAGAAAGTAGTTAGGCTTTCTACAGGATAAGTGTGAGACCTTAAGGTAATATTTGCCACCAGTTTGGCTGAGTTATTCTGTATTGAAGATACTGCTGTTCTATCTCCAGTCACTCTCTATGGGTTTACCATGGACCTTCTGTAAACAAGTGGTATCCAGGTGCTGCAGGGGTCTACAAACTGCATGGTCACTGGGACTCCTATCTTCTGGAGACTTCTGTGAGAAGTGATGCATGATGAGCATTGCATGTGTGGGGAATGGAATGAAGCAAGCTCTTGAGGACCTGTGTGTAGGGATGGTCACCGAGTTGGGTGGCTACTGAAGGCCTTGCATTTGACAGCTGTAAAGGACAGATGATTATGTAGGGCATGAAGTCAAAAGGGCTCTTGTGCTAGGCTTCAGTATGCCCAGGCTAGAAAGAGTCAAACTGAAAATCTTCTAAAATTAAACAGCAGAAATCCTCCTTCTGCTCATCACCATAACCACTCTGGGAAAAATGATGTAAGGGATTAGAATGTGAGACGAGAGTTGGAGTTCCTCTGTGTTATATTTCTAGTAGCACTGAAAATTAGTTCTCTTTATAACTTTGACAATTTAATTGGCTGAAATTTCCTAGCACCTTAATTTTCTCTTTGAGAAATGGGCTTTTGCTTTTCCTTCTCTGTCTCTTTCTCTTCTATAAGGGAAGCACCTCTGGCTGCAAGGAAAGTTGGTGATTTTATCTATTCTAAGGGTCTCATTAGACTTTCAAGCAGTATTCTCCATAGCTACATAAGAAGGTCAATCTGGTTCCCATTGCTTGATGAAAACACACAAAGAATGTGAAAATAGAAAGAGACCTTGCAAATCCTCGGAGCAGATGAGGACATACAGCCCAGGCCACTGGAGCCTCATGATTTGTCTAAGACCACATAGCCAATCAATGACTGTCTTGGGGGAAAAAGAAAACAAAACAAGAAACATCCTTTCAGGCCACCACAATGCTGGATATAAAAGGGGGACAGGGCACTCCATTGCTGTGGTCAGTAGTGGCCTCTGCTTGAGAGTCTGCCCTGCCTCTTTGATTGGCCCATCTTATTACAGTTTGACACTTTTCTCTTGAACCCTCCTGAACCCACCATGCCTTCACCCAGGAGAATCAGATAAAGGAGGCTTTTATTTCCCAGCTGCCCTGTACATGCAGCATTCAGAGGAGAGGGGCTAGCAGTGGGGGTGGGGAAAGGAGTGGGGAAAGGAGAAAGCATTCGTCTTTCAACACTGGTCTGACAGGAGAGTTTCACTGCCAGGCATTTTGAGAACCAGCTAAATAATGGTCACAGCCAAGACAAAAGATAAAACTGACCCACTAGTTATGCAGTTACTTGAATGTGATTCACCCTGCATAATACTGCCTGAGACCTGAGTGTCTCCTTGTTAACGAGCCAAAAGACAGCACAATTAATTATAGGGGAAGGAATACTATCAGACAGAAAACTAGTCCTTGCAAAAGAATAAGTCCTGAAATATCCCCTGCCTTCCTCAAATACGGAAGCACTCAGAAATGATGTTACTCACATACTGTGGACGTATATGAAGAAGGATGAGGAAGGAAGAAGGCTAGTGGTCCTGACCCAAGATGTGAGGTGGAATGGGTTAGCAGGAACCAGGGCAGCTGCAGTAACTGGAGAGAGGGGCCAGGGTGTGGCAGGAAATTATTACTTGTAGCTTGGCTGAGGATGAATATTGGGAACAGTTGGCTAGCAGCTCGGAAAGGCAGCCAGGGTGCCTTGAATGTCAGCATCATGCCCACTGGAGAGAGCCAAAATGAGGGGCTGGGAATCAGGACTAGACTAAAGTAAAGGCCAGAAGCTGAGGGCCATATTTGGGACAATGAGAGTTTGAACCCATTTACAGGATGTCTCCTGTCTACTGTCATAGACTGCTTTAGGAGTATAAATATATCCGCTTAGGAACCGGGAACTTGGAAACTAGTAACTGGGAAGTCAGAGTAGCATGGAGTGTCTATGCTGGGGAGAAGAGAGATAGAGCCTAGAGGATTTGAAGGGAGCAAGGTCAAAGGTTAGAGGACAAGGGTTACCAGCAGGGAAAAGCCCAGGATTGAAATATTTGCTGAAGGCTGACAGGCAACAGAATGGAGGCTGACAAGTGGCAAATTCCTGTTTTCTCTTCTAATTGAGAAAATATTTTGTATAGTATTCACTCAGACTGCAAAATAAGTAGGGGTGGGAGCTGGAGGTGGAGAAAGAGTAGGACTGAGAAAGAATATTAAAAAATTACTAGCGGAAGCCAGTTCACGGAGTGGTTTCCATGTGCCACCTTCCCTGACCTTGTCTGAGCAGCACATTCATGTCTGTTCACTTGTTCAGCGCATGCCCCTGGAGAATCTGCCTTTAATGCAGGGCTTGGTAACTGCTCACAGGAGGTAGCAGCAGGCAAATGGAAAGGAGCCTAGTTCTCCATGGCAGGGTGGGCAGGTCCAGGAGCAGGTGATTTTGACACAATGTGACATCCTTGATTCGATGCTGTTATTGTTGTTTCCTTTCAACACCTAAATCTTGTAATCATCAGTGTCTGCTCAGAGTCTAGTGACTAATTTTATATAATTTTGCTTCTAAGAGAGAATATAAAGTGATTACAGCACTAGGTCTGGCTGTGCCAGGGCAGTGGTTCTTAATGGGGCTGCCCTGCACATACAGCCCTGGGGCGGGGTGGGTGCCCAGAGGGAGAGCCAGGGCTTGCAGAAGTGGTTAGGAAATAAAGCAGTTGTATCTTGACTCAATCATAGCCAGTTTATCCTCCTCCCTGCTTGGCCCTGCCTGCTCTTGCTTGTAAGAAATAGCTCTAGCATTTCAGGAGCATAAGTTTATTTAGCTTTTTAGGCTGATAGTGAGGGGCAGGGATGGTGATTCACTTAAATTTAAATGTAATTTTTGATTTAAATTTAAGGAGTATAGAAGTGGGTAGGCCCTTAGGGCCATTTTGCAGCAGGGGTAAGGGCAGTGGTGGTGGGAGTTCCCAAAAGTTAAGTGACATCCTCATGGTGCTATATGAGGTTGTCCCCAGGCTGAGATCCCTACCCCCACCCTGGGCCCTGACTTCCCAGAGGACTCTGGGTACACTGCCACCCCTTCCAGGAAGTGATGACTCAGGTTATTTTCATCAACATATCTCACCCACCAACTCCCTCCCCCCCATTTTCTTCCCACAGACACCAAAGCCAGTTATAGACTCAAGCAGTTTCAATTTTAGACAATTTCCTTTTTAACTTAGAAATCAATGGTTAGAAGAGGGAGCCAGGGTGTGACTGGTGGCTAAGGGTGGGGAGGGAAGCATGAGAAGCTTCCCAGGGGCAGGGCTTCTCCTGGGTCTAAGGTAGCCTGTGCAAATCAGAATGGAGAACCTTCATCTGACTTTGGGAAAGTCTAGAAGAGTCCTTCTACTCTGGTGCTCTTTCACATTGAAATTCAGAAAGGATGGTCTGCCCTTAAAATATGGGGGCTATTCCTAAAACTTCATGAAATGCTCATGTGTCTTTTAAACAAGTAACTCATGTGAGTTTTAGTGGTGTTTTTTTGCTTTTTGTTTTTGTTTTTCCTGGTACCAGGAATCAAACTCTGGACTCTGTGCTTGCCAGGCAGGCGCTGTGCCACAGAGCTACATCCCTGGCCACTCATATGAGCTTTAACAAACAATTCATACATGATGTTTCTAGGTTACTGGATTTTAGTTCTAATAATCCTAGGTCTGTACTAGTTTTTGCCAAAGAAATTAGAAACTTTGCTTTGTTTTGTACTTTGAAGTTTGAAACCATTGATAATAATTGAGTAAGAACTGTCTCTTGAATTCTATATGGTAGATACCAAGCTAACCCCTTCACCTACAAAGGCGTATATAACCCTCTAAGCAACTGTAATATGTAAACCTTATTTTCCTGGTGGCTAAACTGACATTGGGTGGTTAAATAACTTGCCAATAGCACATAGTAGACATATAGGAGATTTCTAGCATTTGAAGTCAGGTCAGTCTTATTTTTAAAGTTCATGTTCGTAATCCCAAAGCTGTAGAGGACTTTCTATTCACAATTTAGAGGTCATAAACTGCAACAATATTACTTTTTTGTTTGTTTGTTTCATCAAGTGTTTGAGTCCAAATGACCAATTTGAAGTTTCTTCAAATTTTTAAGGTACACATGAGGCTTCATAAAGGCCCTGTTTTAACAAATGTTTTAAACCACACAATCATGGCACTATTACACAGTTTATATTTAAGATAACATGTGGGAAGAATTCAAGATGAAAAGGCTGGTTAAACTGGTCTGAGCTGTGTGTGCCCTCTGGTTTCTTCCTTCACATTCTGGGGTCCACAGAGGAGATAAAAATTCCTTTGTCATTGACTTTACTGTCTGAGGGTATGGGAACTGTGGTGATAACAGCTATCTGAGGGTCTTGGAAAGTTTAAAGCATCATGCAGATGCAAAATGAATGTCGATAGCTTGCTTTTTTTATTTTTCTTGTTTCTTTTTTTAACAGTGTAAACTTCCTTTGGTCTCACTTCTCAAACCCGTCTCTTTGAAGTGCTTTTCCAGAATGTTCATTTGGTAACTAGAGTGAAGTCAGGTTAGTTGGAAGATTTGGGTATCTCAGTGTTTTAGCTCTGTGGAAGAGTTACATGCATTTGATTCACATGCTGGGTCATGATCTGTATCACGTGTGTGTGTGTGTGTGTGCGCGTGTGCGCGTGTCTTGATATACAAACTAAAACAGTCTTTTAAAGTTTACCTATCAATTCCCTTATCCCTTTAGGGTAAGAAGTTATGATAAATGATGTCCCTGAAGGTTCCTGTCTTGAAGTAGGGCTTTCTCATCTTTCCTTTTCATAGGACAGAATCTTAAGGATTTATTGCCAAATGCCTGTCTTGGGAGTTTCATAAATGTGCATTCAAATGACTTCTCAACCTACTGTTCTAGTGTCAGCTTGTGCGGTGTGGTGAATGGCCAGCTCACCTTTTAGTCCTGGTGAAAGGAATTATGCAGACTATACTGCAGGAAGTTGACTTATATGGGTGGATTTATGTCCAGAATGTTCCCTTCTACCAACAGTCACTTAAGCAACCACTACTGTGTCTTCAGGGTCCCAAATACCTAATATGTGAAATCTCTGCCTGTGATATAGGGGGAAGAAACTCCCAACCTGCTAGATGTCCAGTACAAGTTCGTGCTCTCTAAAATCAAAGGAAGAATGGTAGGTTAAGAGAACAATATATTTATTGAGACAAAGAAAGCTTCTATGTTAGAGAGAGACAGAAGGGGTCTCTAGTGGGTTGCCAAGGACTCTGCCTTTTCAAGGGATTTTTACAGAGCAAAACCAAAAGGTGAGGTGGGTCCGAGTTGGGGGAAAATGGGAAATTACAGGGTGAACATGAGGTGGGACAGAACTATGGTCAACCAATAAGATTATGAATGTAATCACTCAGATAAAATTGATTAAATTAGGATTAAATGGAGAAGTAAGTCATGTCGCAAGCCAGCATGAATACAGAACAGGAGCTTTTCTTGTAGTGGGTGAGTCAGTGGCTCTTGCTGGCTTTCTCAAGGTGATGGATACCTATTTAGAATACCAACCCCTGATGTTTATCCTTCGGAAGTATGGGGATGCATTTGCTTCATCTTTTGTCTTGAGGTCTGGCCCTCAGGTGAGGTACCTATCCACCCCACAGTCACAAGGTATCTGGACTTCTGCACTGGCTGCTTTGAGGGCTTAGTCCTATCTGATTGCCTATGATATTTCTATTTAACTTAGCTGTCTATAACATCACTATTGTAAAATCATATTCTTAAACATCAGAGGGACTCTTTGGGATGTTCTCCTTAAACATATAGCTGACTACCTCTGCTTTACGAGTGGCCTTTCTGTTGTTTGACACCTCTGGGCTTAGATGTTCTTTTTCTCATTGGGACAGAGTATTCCTCTTTGTAACCTCTACTTAGTCTTTTGCATAGGTATTACCACTTTTCCAAGAGTCCAGTCTAAAACTATAAGCAATTGTGTCCAACAGAAAAGAGACTTCATTTGAGGGGAGGGCCTTAAAAAGTTTTCATTCATGAATTCCCTTGTTTGCTCTGCTGTTACTTATAAGATTCTCTCTGAAGAATTAACAAAGGCTATCACAGGAAGAAAAGCAACGTCTTTTTTTTCTCTCACTTAAGATTTACTTAGAAATATGCTAATTCTGAGAGACAGAATAATGCACTTCTACTCAATTGTTATTGCTTTTGCTCAACTTGGCTACTTTATTCAAATTCCTGTGTTGTATTGTCTGATTTATTCCAGAGAGCGGGACAGTCAGAAAATAGGCAGACGTACAAACCTTCTGAATGTTTAGTGGCTATTCACTATTAGAGACAGATATTTCTCCAAACTGGTCATCTCCCTGATTATAATTACATTTCTCTGTGCCAAATTTAATGCAAACTATTAAAAGTTACAGAAGATATGGACGTTTCCAGAAAAAGTCAGTGTTTTGTTTCATGTATAAGTAATCAATTTGAAGTGTATCTGGGTACCAGTTTTTAATGTTCCATGGTTACCATTTATTTTTTCAGCTAACATTTGATGGATGTAGATTCTATCATAGTCATTGAACTCAATATTAAGAACAAAAAATCAAATAAGTTACATCATCTGCCTTTAAGAGTCACAGTCAGATAAGCAAATAAAATGGTAATTATAAAAGAATATACTAAATGTAGTGAATAAAAAAGATAACCCTACAAATCAGACATGGAGCAGGAAGAAAAAGCTTCTGGGATAAAAGGAAGCTAATCCTTAGACCAAGTTTAAGGGACAAGAGGAGGAATCTAAACTAAGTAGCTATTCCAGGTAGAAAAAAAAAAAATCACAGGCTCAATAAGTGTGGGTGGTGAAACAAGAGATTAGACTTGAGGAATTTCAGTTAGTTCTTTGGGCTGGATGGTGAGAGTGTGCTGAGAGCAGGGATAAGGACTGAGCAGTGGAAGGAATGCAAGAAAGAACAAAGTAGTATTTATTGCATCCATACTTCCTGTAAGATACAGTTCTAAAACTCTTATATTTCATGGAAGCACCATAGATTTTTGAAAGATAGCTGCTGTTGTTACCTGTACTATTCCAGAGCAGGAACTGAGGTGCAGGGACAGTTCGCTGTTTGCCTCTTACATGGATGATAGATTTGAGCCTGTGAAGTCTGGTTCTTGAATTTATTCTTTGAATCATTATTTTTTGAGTTTCATGTAGGAAGTATTATTCTTCAAAAGTCTGACTTATTTTAGACATGGGAATGACACTTGCAGAGTTATGTTCTAGAAAGGTCACATGAAGAACCATGTGATGAGCAGATCATAGGGCAGACTTGAGCCGGGGGTGGGGGGGCAGCTAGAAGTGTTTGCCATAATTTCGGTGACTGTTACAAAAACCTGAAACACATTGGTGACAGAAGGCTTCATCAGAAGTGAGCCAATTCAGAAACCATTAAGCAGGTAGAACCTGCACTCCTCAGTGGCTAATGAGGTTAGTTGTTGAATGAAAAGGTAAAATTTAAGATAGCCCTTGGCAAATGGACAGCACCATTAATATCTGCCAAAAGAGTGCTTAAGCAATTGAATGTGGTCCTGTTGCATGTCAAGGGGCTGTGGTTCACCAATGTAGTGATGCCTGGTAGGCAATTGAGTGGTTGAGTTCTGCAGAATAGTGTGGGCTTTGTGATGTTAACAGT
This sequence comes from Dolichotis patagonum, assembly GCA_004027295.1. Classification (NCBI taxonomy): domain Eukaryota; kingdom Metazoa; phylum Chordata; class Mammalia; order Rodentia; family Caviidae; genus Dolichotis; species Dolichotis patagonum. Next base: position 49,090 of record PVJX010004304.1, read on the forward strand.
TAAAATCATGGGTGTGGCATAATTTGCCTGGAGCAACAGCTAAGGTTAAGGCCTTGGAGGGATCTTTGGGGATTACAGTCATTTACAAGATAAGCAGAGGAATAAAGCTTCCTGAAGAATGTTTAGTCCAGAGCAGGAAAAACCCATGAAATCCCCCAGAGGTTGTGATTTATGTTGTACAAGTGTAAGCAGCATAGGGTCACTGTGACTTTGGTAAAAATGTTTAAAGCGGAGTTCTGGATTCAGAAGCCTGTGAAGAAGAGGACGAAGAAGCTGTTGTGTAGACCAGTCTTTCTAGAGAAGTGTAGCAGTGCATCAGTGTGAGTCAGCTTCTTAATAACACAGTGTAGAGTGCCTGCAGAAATCTGGAATAGTGAGACAGTGACATGACTTGTCCTTGGTGCACGGGTAGCAATAAATTTTCTCAGGCACACATTGAATAGGACTTGTTTGCTATGTTCAGTTCTGCTGGTACTATAGAATGTGAAAGACTTATATGTAGGTCCTGCTCTCAAACAGTTGTTATTCTAGTTGCAACAATAAAGATAAACATTGAACTAAGAGTAAAAATGAGCCAATCAACAGACCATTAGAATACGTAGAGGTTGGGATTTGCTCTAGTCCTTGGAGATACAGTGAGTGAACTTTGTCCTCAGGGACAGAGCCATGGTGGATACTGGAAACACAGTGATACCTGCCATATGGATACCTAGATGGGATGGTGTGTCAGAAGAGATGGTGAGAAACCCAGCTCCTTTCTGGACTATATACCTTTTTCTAGGCCCCCTTTTCAGGAACTTTGTACACTCTCACCTGTATGGCTTGATCTTTCCATTCATGAGGTTCTAATATACTGAATGTACCTACCCAGGAGAAGGTTTGATGTCTGCTACATGCTATCCCTGCCTCTTGTTTTAAGTCCTCAGCAGATCCTCTGTCTTCCATCATTTTGTTGATCTAAGAGAAGCATCAAGGAGAAAATGAAGAAATCTATGTGTTGAGTGGAGGAAAAGAAAGGCTTAGATGGTATCAGTGATGTCCAATGATAGGGTCACGGTGAGAACCAGAGACAAATGGATTCTATTCTACAACTGTATAAGCAACTGCCCTACAATTTAGTGGCACAAAAGCTCTGCGTACTTTCTTATGTTCCCAGTGTTGTGAATCAGCAATTGGGCATGGCTTCTGGTCCTGGGTTAGTAGGAACTCAGCAGGTGTGTGTGGGACAGCATAGATTTTCTAGGCTTATGACTGGCGCTTTAGCCCTAGCTTTAGCCATATTTCTCAGTGCATCCCCATGTTCCATTTTGGGGTTTGGGTTCCCAGCTCAAGAGAGCAGGAGCATCTGGGGCTGCCTAGACACTTCTCACTACGTGACTTCTCCATAGGACTGGCTAGAGTTTCCTCAATGGCATAGCAGTCTTAGGGGTTTGGACCTCTTACATGATATTGTTCAGAGAGAAGCAGCAGAGACTAAGAGGTTGCTTATGTTCTAGGCTCAGAATTTTCAAATGTCACTTGTGCCACATTCTGTTGGACAAATAATTTACCAAGGCCAGTCTGGACTACCAGGCTCCACAGAAACCCTGCTTTTCCCATATGGCCCCCGATAAGAAAGCTATCATTTATTTGATTAAATGTGCTCCTGAGAGAAAGTAGGGGTCACAGAAAAGTTTAAGAGATTGTCACAATGCAAGTGGGCAAGGTGTGGTCCACTGACCGGAAGAAATGTGAGTTAGGAGTCAAAAAACCAATATTCTGGCTCTGGCTTTCTCTGTCTAACCAACCCTAGAGTAGCTTTGACTTGTGGGTGAAAATCCTGGCCATGATGATTTTGGGTCTTACTTATTGAGACCCTGGAGTACATGAAGCTAGGTTTGATTTTAGAAGATGTGGTAGTATTTCTACACACAAACACATATACATGTTGCATACCTCATATTGTCTATAATCCAAGACAACAGTTTACACTACAGGTAGACAATTGCTGTCTCTTCTGTTCTCTAAACACAGCCTCTCCTGACTCACTTTCCTCATATGTCATCTGTGTTTCTTACCTGGTTCAGGTGAAGATGATCTGTGATAAAGTGTTCTTGTCAGTTCAGAACAGACTCTCCAAAACATTTATCCTAGTGATTCTGATGATCTGCCTTGATAAGAATCAGAACTTTCATAACATTCAGATGAGACTGTTTCTGTCTTCATTATGCTGCGTTTCATCCCACTTTTTACATATTTTCTTTACTATAAATTCTACTGGCTGGTGTGTGCATCCATGTGTGAGTGCATGTATGCATGTGTGTGTGTGTGTCTGTGAGGTGTACGTTCTCAGCATTTGGGTTGGTTCTATCTAGCACTATTTGTTGTATCATGTGCTTGTGTGAGTGTGTGAATGTATTGAGTTGTCTCAATGAACCATATAGAATAAAATCTAACCTAAGAAACATTACTCATGGAGATAGATGATAACTTATCTTCATTATGGGTATGAATTGGTTGTTCTTTATGCTTAAGTTGATGTTCTGGAATTTACGTTGAGTTGAACAGTCTGTGGGATCCTGTTTCCTTTAACAGGCTGCAACTTGACTGTGGCAGCAGCTGCCTGCAAGCCCCTGCTTCTTTCTGCATGGACAGTCACAAACTCCTGCGTTAGGAACTTGGTGGTTGAACAGGCATCCAGTGAAGGAGGAAACCCCAGGCCTATGTCCTGGTGGATAAATAAGGAAAGATGTCTGTCAGAGTGCCTTAGAGTGCTGTTTCTCTCCCATTCCTGGACATATTATACATCCATGCAACCATATTATATGTTGTGTTTATTTAGATTCTTTCTGCTGAGAATAAGTGTTCTGTAAACATGCCCTATTTAGCCATTGCTGCATATACTGCTGCCTTTTTGAAGTCTTTAATTTCATGAAATAAATTACTTTAAAAAGAAGTGCTGTGCAGCCTCTTAGAACAGTAAACAAAAACAGTTCAGGTCTTTTCAGGAACCTGAAGCCAAGGGATGGTTTGTTTTTTTGGTCTCCAGGAAGAGGTGACACAGAAGGAGGCATTGACCTTAATTTGGCTGAAACCCACCAGGTCCCTTCCTGGCGCTCACATTCCCCAAGTGTGTAACTCAACACCTGTCTTTCTGCAGGCAAACAGAGCTCACAGTGACAGTGGAGCCCCTCCTGCACCAACCTTGCCAGCAACCCAGCACCTTTTACCTATTATTTCAAACCCTGAAAAACCAGAACCACAGAATAAATTTTCCCCAAGGATTCTGATTTAGGGCCAAGAAAAAATTTAATCAGCAAAACAACTCCCACAGGAGGTCCCAGGATTGGCACATCTCTCCATTTTTAGCTCCAGACCTAGAGGAGCAAAGGTGTAAGGATTTTAGAGAACTTTAAGACTCCCTGTGGCTCCCCTGTGCATGAGAGGGGCATGCCATCTGAGTGGCATTTTCTCTTACTGTTTGAATGCCAGCCCGTCTGAGCTACACAACACCCCCTGCTATTTCCGTCTGACATGGCCAAGCTGAATCTCTGGTAAGTAAATAATTAATTTGGAAGTTGGGGATGTCAGTGGAAAAGTCAGCAATGAGGACTCAAATAACAAGCCCCAAATGTGATAGCCGCTCTCTGGCCCTCTGAGAGAAGAACTGTCAGTTCTATTAGACCTGGACAGTCCTGTCTTCCAGCCTGTCTCTCCACATTAAAGTCAAGAGACTGTATCTCTCCATCTTTGGATCACATGGCTGTCCCCAAATACTTGTGCACACTTGACAGGCTGGTGTTTTCTTCCCCAAATCCACCAGGTCCATGCAAGTCCCCATGACTCAAGAGAAGAGTCTAGTCTCCAGTATCACTGTGGGTTTGGGGAGGGGTCAGACCATGAATAAACCATTACGTGGCTGATTCTACATCTTACTCTTTCACCACAAAAACCTCAATTTCCCTTTTTGTGGAAAACAAAAACCCTTTTTCAGTGCCCCATGATTGGGGCTGAGGCCATTGAATTACATGGCACCCCAGGAAATTTTAAAGATTAATTGGTTTTGGGGAGGTGTAACTGGGAGGTACACTTTTTCTGTCCCTGGGAGAAATAGAGGTATCCACTTCCATCCCTTCTGACCTCACTGCTAGCTTAGTGTGTAGATGAGGAAATTAATCAGTCTATGAATGATTTGTGAATCCATGGACTTGTGGCTGAGAGGCCCTAAAGGCATCAACCACAGGATTTCTTGGGTCACAGAGTTCTCTCACTCACCACAATTCAGGGCCTCCATGGAGCTGCGGGAAGGAGTGAGTGATGATGGGGCCCCGACTCACAACTGGAAGCTGGTCCAAGAGGCTTTCTGTAATGCTAGGTTGATATAATTTTTGGAAAGAAATAACAGAACAAAACCAGACAGAGGCAATATAAGAATTTGTGAACTGAAAATGTGATATGAAAGTAAGATATAGTGTTTATTGCTTGAGAGATTTTCCTTACCCTTTAGTGCATCCGGGTTTGTCATTTGTGAGCTATTAATTAAATACAAACTCCAGTTATCTTAGTTTCTTGCCTGGGTCTTCCCAAGACTACATGTGCATCACAGTTGTTTGCTATTCCAGCTCTCTCGTATATGTCTGGACTGTTATGGAGCAATTTAGGCCCATATAAAATGCTGTTGCTTTTGCAGGACATAAAAAGACAGTGAAAAAAAAAACTTAGTTTGGCATTCAAGGATGCTTCTAATTTCAGCCAAACAGCTATTTGAAGACTTATCTTTCACCACTTTCTGAATGCTCTGTTCATTCCCTGATGGCACTTCCATCCCCACTTCCATACTTCTGTTTACATTACTCTGACCTTAAATGTCCTCCTCCCTTTCCCAATCTGTCCCGTTGTTATGATTTATATCTAGATATCCTCCCAAAGCCTCATGTACTCATAGACAGGGCTTTAGGAAGGTAACTGGATTAAGGGGGCATGATACTCATGAGTGGATTAGTCCACTGATGACTTTCTAGCTAAATGTGATGTTGAGAAGTGGAAACTGCTCAGAGGAGGTGAGTCACTGTGGGGGAAGCCTGGAAGGTCTGTGTCCCTCCTCCTCCCTTGATCTCTCTTGCTTCCTGCCTGCCATGTCATGAGCAGCTCTCCTCTGCCATGCCACCTGGCTTCGAAGTCAGTAGACTATGGACTGAAACTCTACACATTGTGAGTCAAAATAAACCTCTCCTCTGTTAACTTGTGGGTACAAAGCATTTTGCCCCAGCCATGAGAATGTAACTAAGACACTAATATTCACCTAGCCATGGAAAGTCCTTTCCCTTCCCAGTCTCTCCAGCTTACACCTTCCCTACTCCTGACCTTCCACAGCACCTTTCCCCACTATCAATTCTCTATGACAAAACATTACACTTCTTCTTTTCGACTATTTAAGTTTTATTTATTTGTTTACTTTTTATGTTTCTCCTATTTACACTAGGAATTCTCTTTGGGACACAAAGCATTTAATATGTTTGTATTTCCCCATAACAGTATGAAGCAAGTATTTGATAAATACTAACTGAATCTATATCATTAAGTTTTAGACATTGTACAAAAGTAGTATGTTTAATTTCCAATTCTAAGAAGTTTTGTGTCCGGTAAGTAAGCAGAGATGGATTTATCTGTACATCTACATAGAAATGTTCATTAATTATAAAACATTATGGAACTGGAAAGCCAAAGCACAATAAAAGTTTCCAATATTCATTCATCTAGAGAAAGAGTATGTGTATAGGTGAAGAGGATTTAGTACACAAAGAGGCCATCATCCTAAGTTGAAATACTATAATGGGGAGGACTGGACTCCCCTTGGCCTCTTCCCCGAACCCTCCCATACCATTCCATCTAATATCTGCATTGGCTCCCACCTTGTTTCCCAAATCCTCCATGGCTTCATCCTTAAGGAAACAACTCAAAGCATCTCAAAGTCTGCAGCAAACTCTAACCTCTCCTTTTTTTGATAGTCTGTTGGGAGTATATTGCTGTCTCCTTTAGGAACCTTTCTCTAAAACATCAGCTTACTATGATATTTTTTTGCAAGACTCAGTTCGTGATGTAAATTCTATCCTATTTCATGCCTTTCATTTTCACACTATTTTCAAATCATGTATTTCAATATATATAGTATCGTTATTGTACATATAGATTTTATCACCTTATTAATCCTGAAATTTCTTAAACAGGAGTTTGAGTTACATTCTGCTCATAACCCACAATGCATTTAGAACATTTACTCTGTTTCTTGTTGCCTGCCTCCATGATTCTGTTTCTTGTGGAGTTTGCACAGTTTTGTAGGTGTTTGAAAGGAAGGTGTTGCTGGGAAGGAAGACAGATTTATCTGGAGCTGTCTCCTAAAGCTTTTCCTGACCTCCATCGTGCCCAAGGCATCCTTGCCAACTCTTTCCTCTGTACTGCGACTCTCTTGGACTTGCTTTATTGTCTTCCTTCTTCAATTCTTTGTTTACTCATTTGTATCTCTAGTGTAGACCACTGGCACTGACATACAGAAGACACTTGTAAATCTTCGTAAAATGATAACTAGATTGATGGATGGATAGTGAGCTCATAGGAGCTCAAGGTAAAAAGGAGTACAAATTAGTTGCAAGGCTGGCAGTTTGCTTGGGGGACTGAGCTGAGTTTCTCTGGGCTAGGTTTTCTTCAGTAAAGCCCATTTTTGTTATCCAGCAGAAACAGTGTTCTCTAAGCTGTAGGGTCCAAACTTTTTGGCTGTCTATTTAAAGCAATGTGTTAGGCTCTAGTAGAGTAGACCAGTGGTTGAGATGGGCACAGCTCGCTTGACATGTTGTCAGTACTGGGTAATCTCTGAAAAGGCAGACACTGGCAGTCTGGGATCACACAGATTGATGCATATTCTCTCTGTCTCTGTCTCTGTCTCTGTCTCTGTCTCTGTCCGTCTGCCTGTCTCTCTGTCTCTGTCTCTGTCTCTGTCTCTCTCTCGGATTACTGACTTAAGTCAGAAATACATTGTGCTTATTTTGTATTGTGTAAGTCCGTGATCAAGTTACCCTGGGAGAGGTCACTGATGTAAGGAAAAGTCCACTAGGTTCCAAATTAACACCACATTTTTCTTTTTCTCTTTTCTTTCTTTCTTCCTTCCTTCCTTCCTTTTTTTTTTTTTTTTTCATCTTGAGGCAGGGTTTCACTATGTAGTCCACAATGTGATAAGAGGTCTGCGAAACCATGCCTGGCCAGTTCCAAGTTAAAAGACACAGATTCTGTTTTCAGTTCTGGTTAGGTTGAATGTTCCCTTAGAAAAACCACTTCACTATTCCCTACACTGTAGGATGAGGGCATTGTGCTGCATGATCTCAGCATTCAAAGCTAGGAATTTCCTAAGATAGAATGGCTTGCCTTTTGTATCACACAGCTTTTTCTTTGCTGGATCAAAATGCTTGACACCTGAAACTTAAAGGAAGAAAAATTTATTTTGGATCATAGTTTCAGTGTGTTCAGTTAGTGGTCAGCTGGCACCAAGATATAAAATACAGGCCTGTAGTTTCTAAGAGGGCCTGATGGGCTCCAGCTACTTACTAATGGTAACAAGGAAACAGAAAAAGTGGAAGAAGGGACGAGGAGCAAGAATATAACCTTCTGGGTCATACCCCCAGTGACTATCTCCAACCGTGCCCCACTTCCTAACCACACATTTAGCTACTAAACTCATCAGTGGCTGAATCCACTGATACACTGTGGTGGGTTAACTAATGGTCAACTTGGAGCACACAACTAAACTGAGTCAGCATGGTTTTGGGTGTGGAAGACCTACCTAAGGATTATTGGATAAGAGGAGAACCAGACGGGAAGATTGCATGTGGCTGTTGGAGAATCTTGTTATGATAAAGTTTATGATATGAACTCATCTGTTCTCATCCTTGGAGGAGCTTGTGTCCTCAGAGTTGCTGAGGATGGCTGCTGTTCTTTTTGGAGGAGCTCTGGTCCTTACCTTGAGCATCACTTTCTGGCTCCAGTACAAATCTCTGTTGTTAGAGAAACTTGTAATGCTGGTTTTATTGATATGAACTCAGCTGTTCTTATCATTGGAGGAACTCCATGCTGGTACAGATCTTTTATCCCACTGGCACAGGCTTTCTAGCTTCTCCCACTGATGGTTGGACCTTCCTCATGCAGATCCTTGATACAGACTTGCATGAGAAATTATTGTGACAGTCTAGACCTCCAGACTGTCTCTTGGACATTGCTATGGGCTCTAGATCTTTAGTTGAACTTGTGCAGGACATTGCCATGAAACCTTGGCCCTCAGCTGTATTCTTTGGGTCTCTGACATGTGGACAGTTCTCTTGCACTCTTCTTCATTTGACTTTTTGAGTGAATACTACAAAATAATCCTATAAATTATGTGTCCTGTATTAAATCTATTCCTTGCAAACCCCGACTACAACATAAGTATAGTGCTTCCATCATTCAATCGTATTACAAATACAAGAGACTTTTAGGGGACATTTTAGATCCAAATCTTAACATTTTTTGAAGTCTGTGAGCTTCCAATTGATAGAAGTTCTTTAACATAGATTCTGTGTTTTGGAAATGTTCCTTTTTAACCTGATTAGGGAACTTTCAGCTGATATGGAATGCCGTTGGCATGATTCAAACTGATGTCATGTAGAAAGAGGGATTATCTATTTTTTTCTCTATGCAATCTACCTTTGAATTAATTACCTATCATGACTGTTTTCTGCGCAATGATTCATGGACAATATTTTCAGTGTCCCTCATTTTTCAATGATCTTTTCTTTTGGCTCATCAGTTGGTTGACCATCCATACATCTCAAAGCACACACACACATCCACATGTCCACATGCTTATGCTCTTTCTCTTACTCCATTGAGAACCTGGTCTCTGGTGTTCTTTGTGGCTTGCTGATTTAATCTGCTGTTGAAGCAGGAGCCAGGTTCCTTGTGGTAGCTGTGTCCTTTTGCAGAGGCTCAGGCCATGGGATCTCCAGTGGCACTTAATCATTCATTTGGAAGAATGATGTCTACCTGCTGCAGAACTATATTCCTCCCATACTCTAGGAGAAAACATGTTTCCTTTTTTTTTATCATCTTAAGAAGCTATTGACATTCTTTGGTTCACGGCTCTATTCCTCCATCTTCAAGCTGCACAACATCAGCCTAAGTGATTTTCAGACTGCTATCTCTCTCATACCTTTTTTACTTCCACTTTTAGAGATCCTTGCAAATACATTGGGCCCATCTGCTTTAGCCAAGACAATTTCTTACTTTAATGTCAACTGATTAGCAACTTTAACTTCATCTACAAATTTAATTGCCTCCTTCCATGTACTATATTCATAGCTTCTAGTGATCAGCTCATGGAATATCTTTGGGGAGATAATCTGCCTTGCGCACCAATTTTAATAGTGCTAATAATTTGTATTACTAAAACATTAAAATACAGTCTTACTTTGTCTTTACTTCCTTGATCTATAACTAGTCCCTCAACCATAATTCTTTCTTTTTACTTGAAATGAAAATAATTGCTTTTTATTTAATTCAATTTGCCATAATTTGTAAAACTCTTGGAGTCATAACACTTCCAAGACGTGTTTTAATAAAAAGACATTTGCATATTTGTAAGAGTATTGCTAAATATTTTCATTCATCATAGATCCTAGAAAGTCTGCTTTTTATTGTGAGTGATACTGAAATTCGGATTCAGGTCCTTCATGTTTAAAATATTCTGAAAAAGATAATTCAGCTATTGGATAAAGTAGTAAAGAGAGTTTTGCAGTTTGTTTATTAATTTCAGAACCCCAGTACACTGAGTTACCCTCCAGTTTGAAACCTCAGTAGGTTTTATTCTATTTACTGGGCAAAGACTTGACCTATGGAGCTGCAGGTGTACACTTAAAGAGTGGGAGGGTTGTGCTTGTGTGAGGATCCGAAGATGGAAAGTTTGAAAAATTGACTTTGATCAAAAAATAAGATCTGTGTGGAGTTCCCCCCAGAGTGCCAGAGGGTAAAGTACTCTGGTTAATTGGGAGTCCTCACAAGTCTTTGGACCTCACCTCCCTAGGGACTACCAGAGAACCCTTGCAGAGACATGCCAAGGTTAAGCACTTACAGGTTTGGCTGACTTTGAGTCTAGAGAGAATGAAAAGTTTGGCTATTTCCCCATTCCGAAATGGGGACTGTGGCCAGTAGGGCTCTGAGAAATCCACTCATGCTAACATTACATCAACTCTTCTTGGCATTTTAAAGTGAGACTAGGTAATGCTCTGCTGACAGCTTGAAAAAGTTCTCCATTTCATCTTTTCTCTAAGGGCCACATTATACATTGTGACCACTCCAATGAAAAGGAAACAGCAAGAAAATTGGGATCAGGACAGTTGAAAGCTGTCACAGCCTGCCCTTGTGACCATTTACTGTATTTCCTCATGTTTGTAGTGGGGACACCAAGGCAGTGCCTAACCTCCCTCAAGAATTGTGAAGACCATAGATGAGGTGACTGTACTTGAAAGTGTCAAGTGTCAGTTTTCAGTACTTGAAAAGAAGGTGAAACAGAAGGGGAGGAGTAGAAAGCTTAACTGTGCTAATTTGAGGTGATCCAATTCAATTCTCTGATCCTGTTTATTATGTATTTATTTATTTAAACACATCCCATATATGTACCAGGAGAGAATAAATTGTCTCTGGCTTTGAGCCACAAATCCAACACATTAATTGGTGTTTCCTTGTGGAATGTCATACATGGGATAGACTTTGTAGACCATCAAATAAAAGCATCTATGTTTTGAGGGTAGAGTAAGTAAGTATAAGTTGTATGGTCCATTATCAATTCAGTTCTCATCTCTAATTGCTTTTAATTTAGTGTTTTTTCATAAGTGATATTCTATATTTACAAAATTTTGTTGGATGACTGTTTAAGAGAAAAGAAACCTGCACTTGCATAAATTTGAATTTACATCTTGCATTCTCTATAGTCTTAGGAATAAGAAGTCTACCATCTTGTGTATCGTGAACAGTAGGGTAAAATAATGCAAGGTTACAGAGTGTTAAAGCTAGAAATGATTTCAAAGTTATCTAGCCTACAGGTATGTAAAAGCCTTCAAAAAAATCTTGAAGTGTAAATCTGGATTCATTTAGGATAATGCAGTATTTGTATTCATTCAGAGAATATTTTTATAGTGCCAGGCCTTGATCGTGGTACTAAAGATACTAATGTGGAAGACCCAGTATTTTCCTGTGAGGAATTCATGGTCTGGAGATGGGATGGGCCTTAAACAATTAGTGTTTAGTGCAAGATGAACATGCTGGGTCTGGCTGATAGGAGGCTAAGAGGGATGATCCAACAGTAAATAGGAACTGTCTGTAAGATTGCCTGGGGTTGGGGGTGGGAGAGTGAGAGAAAGCTGAGTATTTCCTGTCATTTCCTTTACATAAATAAAATAAGACTAGGTCCCATAAGAGACCATAATTCACTACCTTCCCCTTTGGGACCCCTTTTCCTTTCCAGTGCCATGCCAATCTATGACCCTGCAAGCCTAAGATCTATTTTTTACCATCATCTTTCTTATTGTTATTATTTATGACGGTCATTGTTTTAACTGCTCCAAGGAGATAATTGGCTTAGTTGCTAAGGCAACCCAACATATTGGGTATAAGAGCAGCCAGCATAAAGGGTTTGCCAAATTGCAGGGCTGGGTGGGAGGTGTGGGGTGGGAGAGCAAGAGAGCTCAGCTGTGGAGCTTGAAAATAGCCATGTTCAAATTATCTCTGCATTTCTTCCACTGAAGAGCGTGAAGCCACTTGGAATACAGTGCCTGCCAACTCCTCACCCACCCCTGACGCTTCCTATTTTCAACCCAGCCAGTGTACTCCTTTGCTAACCCTCAGTGCTCAGCCAAGAGCTTTCTTGGGTTCCAGTTCACAGACTCACAACTCCTGTTCTGTCTGCTTCCACTCAGCCCTGGAAGTGCTCTTGCCCTCCATCTCTGGGGCTGCCAGAGCTGAAGGGGGCTGCAGTACACACAGATCCAGTGTGCCCATTCTCCCCCTCCCCCACACAGTGCGCAGTACCCATTTCAAGCTACTCATAGTTCTTGCTGGTCTTGCTCAAGGCTTACAGTCTCCTCCCTGATGTGGGGAAGTTGTGGACAGATGACAATGACCTTTGAAATCTAAATTTGTGAAGACTGAAACATCTTGCAGAATTGTTCCCATTAAGTAGGTAAACTGAAGCCTAGGAGTGAGAGGCACATAACTGGCTCTTTTGAGGACTGTAGGCACATAACTCTGCCTACAGAGTTATGTGGCGAAAGAAGGTGATGTAGGCCTTGAACCTCAACTCCTAAATGCCGTCACCTGATTTCCTTTACTACTGTCATTGATGTTGGTCCTTGGCTGCTGACAATTCAGTTTGAGGTCTTCTGGGTAATTTTGCATCAGATTCAACCCTCTAGGTAGCTCAGATTTTCACTCCTGGCCCTGGTGCTCTTGCTCAGGTGGGGTATATCGCTTCACCTGATCTTTCTGCCATGGTGCTGTGGCAAAGAGAATGATTGGCAGGAAGAGGCAGGAGACAAGTGCAGCTCATTGGTTAGCTTTACTCTGCGTCATTTGGCCACCCAGGAGCAGCTATTGCCATGAAATAGGATAATGGGCAGGGGAAAGGGCAAGATGACAAAAGAATCCCTTCCCAGAAGATCAGAGAGGTTGTTACCACTTCTTTCTCTTCTTCTTTCCTGCTCACCAAGCACACACTTAGCCCCAAGATGTCTATGGGGAGGCCGACTGCCTCTGTGTCCTTAGCAGCCTCCAGGGTGTCTCCCTAAGTGTGTCCCAGGGCCCTCTGCAAGAGCATAGCCTCAGAGCAATCTATCTGAGCAGGTTAAATAAACAGGTCTGTGTTTGGGTTAATTATCACTGATTCTGTTGCTCTCCATTACTGCTCCATCCGGGACTCTGGCCAAGGAGCAGATGGGAGAGGCTGCATCACCACCCTGGCCTCCTCATTGTGTCTGGCTCTCCCTCCTTCATGTTTTCTCTTTCTCCTCCTTCCCCCTCCTTTCCTCACCTCCGTCCCTCCTTCCCTTATTTTTCTCCTTCCCTCTCTGTCCCCACCTCCTGCTTCTAACCCTGCTCCCCTGCTTTTCCTCTCCCTCCTCCCTGTTTTGCTGTCTCTCCCTCTTTTTCTCTCTCTCCCCCTCTCTCTCTCTTTCTCTTTTTGGCTGAGCAAATAGGCCAGATGGTAGTGAGGAGAACAGACAACAAGTGAGGCATGGCATATGGGGAGCTTGTTTAATTTCAGCTCCTGTAGGGAAGTAGATTGGAGGAGGTGAGCTATAAAAGCAGAAAATGGAAAGGGGAAGGGTAAAAAAAAAGAAAGAAAGAAAGAAAAAGAAAAGAAAGAAAAACAATAACAACAACAACTGACCCTTCCAAGGGAGAAATTGGATTTAATTTACTATTATTGGCTAGTGGAAGCAGTTGAGAATGAAATGGATCTAAAGCAGAAAGTGCCTTTTTTGAATTCTAAAGGTTCAGTAGTCCCTTATCTCCAGATAACCTCCCTGGCCCTCCATCTCCAGATGGCCCAGGGGTCTGGCTGTGGTCTAGGAGGGCAGTGGAGTGATTAGGATTTCTTGTATAACATAGCAAGTGGATGTTGGCAAATCAAATCTAGGAAGAATTTTGACCAGTCCTTTAAGAAGAAGGGAAAAAATACAGATGTTTGTGACTAAAAGAAGGGTTCAAGGGGAAAACTAGTCTGCACTTAACCCTCTTTCTACTGCTAATCTTCTGTCTGGGTACAGTGTACCTTTCCAGTTTGATTGTGCTATTCCCCTGGGCAGCTGCTTACATAACCCTCATCCTGCTGACCCTGGCTGCTCCCTTTGCTTACTTGAAAAGCCTAGCAAGATCTCAGAGTAAAATGTGTGGGCTTCAATAAATGGCCCTCTATCAGAAGGCTTTGTTTCCAATAAAATTAACTTAACTCTCTTGGTGACTGCCAAAAATGTCAGATTTAAGGGAGATACTTGCCACAAGTAATGGCATATGCCTTGGTCACTTCAGTGCAAGCATTCCCACAGATCAGTCAAATCTCTTCGGCCACCCCCAGCACATTTCCACTCTGCTATTGCTGAGAAACCACACTCTGAGAGCAGGTGGATTCCTGACAGCCAAGGCAAGCTATGGCCCAGCTCAGTGCAGGGTTTCAGGCACCTGTGTCTCTAGGGACTAGGAGAGACTAGAAGCCTTAACTATGACCCAAGAAAAAGAAGAATAAAATCAACACTCCTCTGCTGGAGTTGCATCCCCCCCTCCCCCAAGCTCCATCAGGCAACCCATTGGGCAGTTGATGTTCCACAGCTGATAACTGGATTAGGCAGCAGAATGGGGCAGATGAGTACCCCCAGAGGCCCTGCCTGGAACAGGGGCTTCCTGTCCTGGTGTGGGGGCTGCCACTGTAACACCCTAAGCTGCCTCAGGCATGGGCATTTGCATGCGTGTTCACCCTACTGCACATGCCCTGAAACTGGTAGGAAATGCTGGAGATGGCAGTTCACACGGAGCACTGTTACATAGGTCCCCAAGCCAAGTGGTGCTGTAGCCTTTTCCAGTAAGTGTTGCTCGCCATGGGTCCCTGGGCAAGGACATTGCTCAAAGCCAGGTCAAAAGCAGCCTTACTGTGATTATAGCCCGGTCTGGGTTAGCTGGAGTGAAGCCACCTTGTGCTTAAGCGAACAAGGGAGAATTGGCTGTATAGTCCAGCCCTCCTTTTTAAAAATTTTTTTTAAATGTTTCTTTCTCTTTCTTTCTTTCTTTCTTTCTTTCTTTCTTTCTTTCTTTCTTTCTTTCTCTCTTTCTCTCTCTCTCTCTCTCTCCCTCTCTCCCTCTCTCCCCCTCTCCCTCTCTCTCTCTCTCTCTCTCTCTCTCTCTCTCTCTCTTCTCCATGCTTGCTTTCAGTGGCAGGCTAGCAGTTTGATCTCCCCTGAATGCTGTCCCCTCGTTTGAGGCTTCAATTCTGAGAAGACTCGAGGCATTGTCCAGGGTGGCGGGATGTCGGATTGATTTCGGTGCCTTTGTGTAGACGTGGGGCTCCTGAATAAAGCTGTTATGTGCGGCTGGGGCTAGCGGGCAAGCTGTCCGGCTGCAAGCTGGGCCTCCCTTTGTTGTGGGGGCCGCATTGAGCCCAAGGAAGAGGCTCATTTCAGGGTGATTTACTACCACCCAAACACCAGCTGTCTGTTGTGGGGCCCCTGAGTGGCCTTGCCCAGCCCCCTCTTGTGAAGCTCTCAGAGTCCGCATCCCTCATTTCAAATGCTTAGACTGGATTCATATTCATATATATTCATATTATGTATTTGTATATGCATGTATGTACATTTACATGTTGTGTACATATGCACACACATATGCAAATACACACACACATTCTCTTTGCTTATTTCTTTTTTAATAGAATGCCCTGAGCTGAGGGAGGGCCTCTGGGAAAAAGCTGGAGGGCTGGGAGCTGTGTGACAAGATTTCAGTATCAGCTCTGTGCCTGATCAGTTGTGACCTTGGACAAATCATTTGATCTCCCAAAGCTCTATTGTCTCTATCAGAAAAAGAGAGCATGCATTTTGACAGGAAGAAGATACTTCTGAATTTTTTGAAATATTGAGGTATTTCAAAATTATGACACAAAAGAAAGAGAGTGTCTTATTATCCTAAAAGTAATGTAAAGCATTGCTCAGTGAAATATAAAGCCGAAAGAATGGCAGGATGGTGTTGTATTGAAAACATGCGGCCTGTCCACATTGATGGTGAGAGAGGTGCCAGGTGCTAGTGAAGCAGTAGATGCGGTCCAGAAGAGTCCAGAGTTGGGTCACCAAGTAGGTGGGGGTTATAACGTGTTCTCAGGAAGATGCCTTGGGAAAAGAAGTCTTCAGGAGAGCAGACTGGAATTGGGGGTGTGTGTGCAAGAATGTAAGTTTCCAGTAATTTATAAGGGGGGTGGTAGCAAAATTAGTCCTTTTATTTTGGGTGGTGTCATAGTTCATTTGCTGTTGCTGTAACAGAACATCTGAACAACAGAATACATGTCCACTTAGCTTACTGTTCTAGAGGCTGGGAATCTGAGAGTATGGTACATTTTCCAGCTTGATATCTGACAAAGATCTTATTGCCGCATCACAACATAGCCAGGGGCATCACATGGAGAGACAAAGAGACAAACTTTTGGAGGACATATTCATATCACAGCAGACAGCCAGGATAGTGGTGGGCCTTCCTTCTCTGGCAGCATTCTTTGAACTGGAACCTCTCATATACATAGGAGTCAAGAGAATGTGAATGGAGACTAGTGACATGATCAGATGTGTGGGGCAGAGAATCACCGTGTTGTTTTTTACTGAGTGATTGAAGGTGACTATGTTGTTGGTCAGCAAACCAGAAGATCACATAGAAGGCAACTAGTAAATCTGAACAGGAATAGCGACTAAGGCCTAAGGCTGGGCGTGCTGGTATATGTCCATAATCACAACTACACTGGAAGCAAATTTTTAAGGCCAGTTTGAGCTGCATAATGAGACCTTGTCTTTAAATAAAATTTAAAAGGCCTGAGGATGTAGCTCAATGCTTCCTAATTCAAATGCCAATGCCTTGAGAAAGAGTGAGCTGGGGAGAGAGAAGTGGAGAGACAAATAGAGGAAAAGAAAACTAAAGAGACAGAGAGAGAGAGAGAGAGAGAGAGAGAGAGAGAGAGAGGGAGAGAGAAAGAAAGAAAGAAAGAAAGAAAGAAAGAAAGAAATAGACAGACCTAGGTGTGGGGCATCACAGGAGAACAAAGACTGTGAGGAAATATATTTGTAATGTACACCTGACTTCACTGCATATTGGGAGTTGGAGAGAAAGGTATGGATCTGCAACAATAGTCCTGTCTATAAAATATGACAAATAGTGGCATAAAATTCATCACCGATAGTAAACACTCAATAAGTGTCATTCTTAATCATTATTATTTCTTTTTAGGTAGCTGAATGAGTAGTTACCCCTAGGTCATGTTGCAAAATAGGACATGCAGGTAAAGAAACAGATTTTATTTGCAAGGACTGGTGTGAATAGCAGAATGATGTGTTTTTGACATAGCCAAGACTGCACAAGTGTAATCAAAAGTAACACTTCAGAGATAAGCTTGAGTTTAAATTACCTTTGTTCTTCTAAAATCTTTGGCCTAGTACTCAGAACATATAGGCTGTTTAATAGATGCTTGATGAACTATATATTGATGAGTATTCTGGCTCTTAATCCGAAACTGTAGTTTAAAAACAGTCATTTATTCCTCTGCTATTAACAAGGTGCCAGTTAACGCCATGCTCTGAGGACAGTGAAGAAAATGCAGGTGGGGCATGTGCGAAGGTGGAGATGATGGTCAGGTATGGCTGTAAGGATGATAGGAGAGCTATGGGCAGGTGTGATTTTATTCTGCATATTGTTGCTGCTCTGTTAACATTGCCTAGGGAAAAGGGGAAGCATGAGTGGAACGTTCTGAGGTGGCACATGGCTCCTAAGTTGTGTTGAAGTAATCACCTGTTTTTACACAGCATCTGATGACCAGAGACAGACTTGGGACAGCAGTGAGCTGCATGCCAGCCACAGCCTGCTGGTGTCTAATGCTGTGCTCCCAGCCCTTAGACAAGCAGGATGTGGGTGGCCTCCTACAGGCCTCTCTAGGTGATGAACCAGTCGCCAAGGCCTTACCCCCCTCTCCATTTCCTTCCATGATGCCTTATGACCCCCAGGAGTTTTCATGTTAGTTTCTCCTTCATGTGGGGACAATCTGATAGGCTTTTAAAATTTAAATTTGGAACAACTGTAGGCTGTGGAGGGTATTATAGCAAGTGCTAGAGACTTCCAGCATCCCAGAAAGAGAGTACTGAGAAAAGCCTTAAAGATGCCCAGGAGAAAATATCCTGCTTTTACTGAAGAGGAAAATATTACTTGCAAAGGGAGATGCTAGTATTATAGACAGCTAACCTAGGCAGAAATATTATAGACAGTGAGATAGGGCTAAGTCCTCGAGAGAGCCAGGACAAAGGTGAAACACATCTCAAATGTGGCTGGAGACAGATCTGTTGGAGACCAGACCTTAGTATATAGGCAAGATGACCAGGCCTGTATACTTCCTCAAAGGACAAACACCAGACCTAATGAAGCCTAGATAGACATCAGTCATCCCGGTGGGTGACCAAGACCTCTGGGCCCATCATTTTCTAGAAAGTCTATTCTTTCTATGGACCCTTGTTATGTGACCTGTTTCCCCACTGGATCACTATTACCTAAGTGACTATACTTGTATCCTTATTGGTTAATCATAGCTGTAACCCATGTCATACTCACATTGCTCTATAAAATTTCCCTGAAAAGTGAGGTCCTCGGCAACCCATTCTGGCCCCCTCTTGCCTCTCAGGAACTGTATCTCTCTCTCATAATTAATATTTCCTACTCTTAACCTCTGTCATTCCTAACATTCATTCTTTGATTTTTAGAGAACACAAACTCAGCATATCAGATCTCTAACAGGTTGGGCGATACAATATTTTTATATTTCATCTCTTGTATCATTTCCTGTAACACTAGTTATGGCCCAAGCCATACAACATGAAGGACTTCTGCTCTGACACCTGGCCTCCCAGTTCAGAGATTCTTCTGTTTTCTATGTGCTACTTCATATTGCTACTTCTGTGTGAAATTGAGTAGGTTAATGCCATTCTCTGTTTCCTACTTTCCCCATGAGAAGAAGGAAGGACTGTACTTTACAATATGTGGCCTGTGGAGCTCAGTTATTCAGAGTGTTAAAAGGTGGTGAAGGCTAGAAAAAATTTCATAAGCAGAAATGGTGGGGAAACACCTGGTTTTAGAAAACTAAACAGATGTCTTTGCAATGCAGTGTTTCAAAATCTTTAATATGTTAATAAGCATCCTGGATTTCCAAATGTAGTTGAGTTTATGATGTTTCACAAGTTTATTAAGTCACAAGCTCATGCCTGCTAGACCAGCTCTCCCTGGACCAAATGCTGGACTCTGATTCCTGTGTAGATGGTAGCCTTGGCAGAGAGGCTTGGGGCTGAGCCAGTGGGCCTTTGTAAAGATGCTGCCTTAATCCTTCTGCTCTGGAAGGCTGGGGGAGGCTGATAGTGCCCTGGGGCATGGCAGAAGATGACCAGAGAAGGGAGCATTGTGAGGTGTCAACTCCACAGACTGGGGCTTGTCCTGCCTCCCTGTCCGTGGAAAAGGAAAGAAGGAGGACAAAAAGAGGAGGCTATTTCACTGCTTGCAGAGCTCCTCATGCCCTAACAAGGAGAGGGGCCCAAATCTCCTCCTCTGAGTTGGGATCAAAGGTGCTTTCTTTATTTCTTGGTTAGAAACAACAACATTTAGAAATACAGGCTATACTGGAATGGGAAGAAGGGAGTAAGCATTCATGTATGTTTACGTTTCCAGGGGAGAAAAAGGGAACCAGCAAGAAGTACAGCAGAGTGTTACAGTTTTATCAGCTTTGGCCACAGTGCTTTCTGTAAAAACAAAACAAAGCAAAATAAAAAAACCCATAAAAACAATAAACCAGACATCATGATGGATCCTGGTTGTGGTTAAATCTCAGGTTGTTTTAGCAGCCATGATTTTGCAAAGGGTGGATTGATGGCATGAGCTCAGGCTAAGACTGCTTGGGATGCCCTTGGGAAAGAGGGCTGTGTGTGTGCTAGGCCCCGTGGCTGTGGCTGTGTGCATGTTCTTGCAGGCACATTCCAGGAGATGTGCAAGTAAAGGGAATTGTGTCCAGAGCTCATTTAGCCTCCACCTCATTGGCTTGGTATTCCTGGACCTTGGATCCAGACACCGAGATCAGCCTCTGATAAGCTGCTTTTGGCAACAGTTTGTGTCTGTTATTTATTGGGCAAAGCAGGATGGATCATGTAACAAGGCATATTTTCACTTGCTGCCTGGGCATGTGGGAGGACACACAAGTAGACACACAGACTGATGGAGAAAGGTGGTGAGCAAGTGTCTCACAAAAGCTGCTGCCAAACTCTTCACTTGCTCTCCTTACCATCCATCTTCCCTCATTTTCTCCATGACACAGGAGCTGCCTGTTTGTCAGCAGAGTTCTCTGGGGGGTTGTTAAGCGAAGGTATCATGGTAATGGACAGTGTTGACAGAGTGCAGCAACTTAGGCTCTGTCAGCCTTTCCCTCACTCAAAGCAGCACATCCCCCAGACAGGTGCTTAACCATACTCATGACCTCTGCAGCATGCGAATCAACCTTTAGTGCTGCTCCACTCATTACCCTTATCTGCGACTTAAAGATAATTGGACCCATTTTATAAAGGAAAATGCCAGGCACAGAAATGCAAGTGATTTTCTGGCCTTAAGGAGAGAAATTGCAGTGTAGCTGTTGTGTGACTGGAGGTCTAAAATCACCTGATACTGTGATTCAGGACTAAGCCCCTCCTCACCCAGCACATCCGTGTCTCAGGCTGTTTGCTGCCTATCTTGTTCTTTTCCAGGGCAAAGGCAATGTTTGGGAAACATAGACTCTAGTAAGGTAGGTAGAGCTTATTGTGAGATTCTAGGAAGGTAGTTTCTTCTTTTAGTAAGAAAGTAGAGAGGACCTATGCCAAGCACAGGAACTTTCCTAGGCAAATAAAGATAAAGTGACATATGAGTGGACTGTTTCTTAAAAGAGCTTGAAATAAAGCTCTTAAATAGGAGCTTGTTGCATAAAGAGAAAATGTGAAAACTAAAATATCATCAAACCTAAGATTCCATCAACTCTAAGATGATGTCAGAGATGTTGGAAGTAGATACTACCTCCTAAAGCTATCTTACTGGAGGTTAGAGCTTCAGTATATGAATTTTGGGATAAAAAATAAACTTCCTTAAACATTATGAATCAAATTAAATTCAGTTTGACTTCTGGAAACAACAGACAGACTTGGGCAGTATTTTAGGCTTCAGGTAAGACAGACTTATCAGGCGGAGGTTTGAAAGGATATGGACACCTGAGTTGGCATTTAATCAGGGTTCCTCTGGGTTTCACATTCCAGCTCCACTCAACTTTCAGAGTTCCACTGTGAAAGAGAAGAGAAGATATGATCCTCACCCTCAGGAGGTTTAGCTAGGGCATGGACACCTTAAAGTTGTTAAAAGAAGAGTAGGTAAGACCGACAGTCAGTGTTATAAACGTGAAAAGATAGGAGTTCAGTGTGACCTACCTACTTGAGTAGGACTGGGACTTCTGGAGCAAGTAGAATTTGCACCAGGCCTTGAAGAAGGTGGGGGCTGTGATTATGGTGGGGTGATGTGGGAAAGGCAAGAACAGTTGGCGCTGTGGGTGAGACAGCTATCATGATGTCAGCGAGAGGTGTGTCAGCTGAGCAGGATTATTAGAATTGATGTACCTCCTGGGGTATGTGGTAGGTCAGTCTTTTAGGGTGTAGTCTGTGCAACGCGTAGACATGGGAAGGAGGGTAAGTGTAAGAGGAATAGGAGAACTGAGGGAGGCTTTCACATTGGCACTACCACTCTGCTCCCCACAACCGGCCACTGTGAGTCCATGGAGGGAGGGACACAACTCACACTGCTGAGTTGTAAAACCTTAGTGCTTACCTAGTGGCAAGTGCAAGACTCTGAGAGAAAAGGCAGAGGAATGAAAGGAGGGAAAGTAAATGAGGGAGGCTATGGGCATGGTGAGGGCAAGGAGCTGACATTTGAATCAGAACTTACTCTTCACTTTATATACTCCTGCCTCATTTTGTACCACAGCTTTGCAATTAGCCATATATAACTTGACTTGTAATTTTTATTGCTATTTGTAGTTATTTTTGAACTGGATTGTTATTTATCACTTTTTGGTTATTTTATATGTTTTAATTTGATTCATTTTTTTCCCTAATTCCAGGTACATGAGGTAGGGACTGTGTTCCTTTGTATCTCACAATGTTCAGAGAACAGCTTTCTTTTGGTAAATGATTGATACTGCTGACTTAAATGCATTTGGAAAATAGGTGTATTAGACTGCTTAGGCTGCTATAACAAAATGTCATAAGTAAGGTAGCTTAACTGATAGATGTACATTTCTCACAATTCTAAGATCAAGGTGCTAGCGGATTGGTCCCTATGAAGGACTCTTTTCCTAATTAGCAGAGAGCTACCTTCTCAGTATGTCCTCACATGGTGGAAAGAGAGCATCTCTCTCTCTTCCTCTTCTTCTTTTAGTAAGATATTCTTCTTTTAGTAAGTCATTCCATCATAAGAGTTCCACCTCATGACCTCATCTAACCCTATTTGCCTTCTAGATCTTTCACCTCCAAACATAATGCTGGGCATTAGAATTTTAGCATATAAATTTTAGGGACATACAGTTCAGTCCATAGCAGCATGATACAACTTTCAAATGAAGGAAAAAAGAAAAAAAATATATATATATATAGAGAGAGAGAGAGAAGGAAGAACAACCTATATGTGTTTATTTACCTTTGATTTATTCTATAGCTTAACCTCTCAATTCACCTGATTTATGAATCGTGTGTATGATACTAAAAAACCCTAGTGGCTCTTGAGTCCTTGACCATTGGAATATTGGCTGATGGTCAGTACTTGGGTAGGGACAGGACTGTCTCATTCATATTAAGAAGCCAAGGTAGCTGTCTCCAGATCCTGAGTGGGAAAGTGTACATGTCATGGTTAGGCAAGCAACAGGGATACTTTGGAGGAATCTTTCAATTCTTGAGGAATGACCCACGTGCAGTGCTGGTGGGAAGAGATGCAGCATGTTTGTGCCCTCCAGTAGTGCTGAATTTGGACTTGATTAATTATCAGTAGATGTCTCTGTGCATGGAAAAAAAATGAGTGCTCTTGACACATTGTACATATTTTATCTATTGCTTAAGGGCTGTGTGAATGAGCCCATAGTATGAGAATGCTCTGTCTCTGACAGGAAACTCACCAATATTTAGCAGAAGTTCAACATTTAAAAGGAGATTTAATAGAAGAGCGACAGAGAAATAGAGGCATCGCAGAGTTAAAACTGCCTAATCCACGAGATTTTTAATCTGAGGTCTGAGATCACTATGAATATCTGCATAGTCTCTTTTCACCCTTTGGAACTAGGGGAGTAATTTTTGTGTGTTTGTGTGTCTAAGTATTTTCTTTAATGGTCTGTAACTTTCTTCAAATTCTCAAGATGGTCTGGGAGTGAGAAAAATTAGGAATTGCTACTGCTATCAACCTCAAATCTGTGGATGAGGCAACCAAGGCTTAAAGAGTGTTACTGGCTTTTCCAAGGGCCCCCAGAACTGGGAAAACTATGCAGATATTTAATCTTATAGCATAACAGTCTCTCCACTATGACTTTCTGACAAATCAAGAAGTCACCTTTGCTTGCAGATTATTTCCAAAATCCTACTAAGAAGATGAGCTACTAAAAAGAGATTGGAGATTGATTTTCTGCCAAAGCCAGTAATCCACCCAGGCTGCTCTTGTATTGGGCCCAATTTGAACCCACCATAGGCTAACCACAGAAGAATAGGGATTTGGTAAAATGAATCATAGACTCTAAAGGGATAATCTGTATAGATTTTATAAGGCCAATATAGAAATGGGCACTGAAGTCATTTGGCCTCAGTTAATGTACCAGGGTGTGTGTGTGTGTGATCCTAAGTATGGCTTGCCTAATGCTGTAGGAATGGCTATGCCTACCCTTTGATACCATTGTATATTAGAACTAGTGCCACCTCCAAAATAATAGAAACACCTCGCTATTGACCACCTGCCCCCGCCATTATTTCTGTCTTCCACATGAAAGAAAATTTCTCAAATTCTTGCCAGAAAGGCATTGTCCTCCCTATTCTGTGTTGAAATGTTTTAGGTGAACATGTTGTCACCTTTGTGTTGAAGGGGAGGGATAGTGCCTTGAGTGGGAGAGAAGGTCAAGGGTCTAGGAAAAGAATGGCAGAACACTAAATGTGATATGACTGGATCAGGGAGAGTAGGACAAAGGAGGATGTGAAGAGAGCCAGAGGAAAGTCAGAAACCTGAGAGGGACAGGATGAAGGAGCACCGCTCAAAGGGCAGATTTGAGAGTATCCCACTAAATAATGGTGGCAGACAAGTTCTGCCCAGTGGTGGCCGTTCAAAGGAGGCATGGTATCTGACTGAATGCCATTCATGGATAGCTCAAACTCTTACAAAGTTGCTTCTTACGCTGTACTAAAATATTTTCATGCATTCACCATGGACCGCCTGTGTGCAGTTTCCTAAAATTCTATAAACCAGGTTTTTTTCTTCTATCCCTTGGAACAGCTTCTCCAGTGTTTGAAGATAATATTGGTGCAGTGCCTCAGTCTTCTGATTCTGAGACAAACAAATGTTCCCAGTTTTCATTCACTGTGAGTGTTTTCCTCCTTGAGTGAAGATACTCTCAATGAAGTCCCTACTTAAATATATCTTGGATGTGAGTAGAGTGGAATCCATTCCTGCAGATGTGATTGGATTAGACCTGAACACAGTGGTGCTTGTGTGAGCTACTTTGTGCAGGATACTGGATTCCTTGTACTGTGTTTGTGAGAGTTTTTTGTATGTTTGTTTGTTTTTTGTGCCGGGGATCGAACTCACAACCTCACATTTGCCACACAGGCACTTACACCGCTGAGCTAAACCCCCAGCCCCTGAGAGTTAAACCTAATTAATTAACACTAAGTTGATGTGAGACCAAGATTCCACCTTTGGAGATTATTTCAGAGTTCGTAGTTTTTGTCCATCACTTTGGTTACTCTTTTCTGTTTTGTATCATTAATATAGTTGATTTAAAAAACAAAACACTGTAACTTCATCTAAGAAGTTGGAGAAACTCTGTAAGCAAGAGTTAATAAATCTAGGGATTCTGATAGACAGGTCCCTTTATATTGGTGGTCTTCACTTCTTAAAATAAGCACCTCTCAATCAGAGTAATGGACATGAGGACATGTTAAAATTTGGCCCCAGGAATGAAGCTCCATCTAAAGAATTTATCTAGACCCAGCCACTCAGACCAATGTGGCAGTTGTCACTCTCTCAGCCTTTTTGTTATTCATGTATCTCAGGGTAACATGTCCATCCCTGACCTTGAGGACCAACTCATCTCACAGTTTAAAGTTCTTTCTCAGCTATGATCCTGCAGTTTGCTAGACACAAACTACAAACATAGCTGGTAAAATATATTCCTTCTGCAGGCTGCTGATGATCAGAGACTTCATACGTTTATGCAGATATACTGATCAGTACTCTGTTCTGGCATCATTACTGACTCTCTTGAATCTATCTTTCAAATGTCACATGCCTGGAACTCCTGAAAAATAAGAACTACTAATATGTGTGTGGCACATAAGTCACTCAGACTGCAGTGTGCTTGTTTCATATTATAGAATGTGAAGGATCTTGTGTTAGAATAACTTTTATGAAAATATTCTTCAAAATAATAGGTTGCCAGGTGTTAGATTAAAAAATGAGGACTGAGCAAAATTCACAGATAAAACAAGAGATGCTTGGTTAAGAATAGTTAACTAAGTTTCTTTGTAAAGCATTTTTCAGATCTTTCCATATACTAGTGAGAAATGCTGAACTAGTAGGTTTCTGGTAGAATCTTTGGGGATCTCTGTAGTGTCAAGTGAAGTCTTCATTCAGATTGCCTGGGGCTGGCTGTGAAGGGCAGGTTGTTGTCCAGCCATCAGCCAGGCCGCAATGACCCCTAGGAGAGCTTGTCCTTCTGCTGCATTGTCACCAGGAGGAGGGCACCTTCTGACCATGCCTGACATTGACAAATGAAAGCAATTCCCTGGATGTGTCTCTCCCAACATCCCTCCCCTTCTCTATGCTTCCCTTCTGGGTAGCACTCAGGACCTCTGCCTAGCAAAGCTCATTAACCTCTTTCATGATGCAATATCCTTTTTCCATACAAACCCTTGTCCTGAAAATTTGACATTCTGCATGCTTCCCAGGAGGAGGGCATTCACTGGGCTGCTCTGTGAGGTGGAACTTGCTCCTCACGTGGAGAGGATGATTGGCGCTCTGTCCCTGTGTGGGGAAGTGCTGGTGAGGGCTCTGGTGGACAGTCCTGTGGAGGTCTTGAGTTGGCAGGATGATTTCACTGATTCCCAGATGCTGCATTTTGGTGCTCACAGATTGTTTCAGTGCTCTAAAGTCATTTCCCAAAATGCATATTTGGCATTTTAAACTCTTCTGAGGGAAGAAAGGAATGTATCATTTGTCTCATTCATTTGACCTGTGGTCAGTCAAAGATCTGATTCATTTGCTAGGACAGCTTCCTTTAATGTTATTCAAGAGCACTGGTGGGTGAAAAGCATTTGCACTTCTTTCTGAAGTGTCTCCAAAGACCCCCATTCACTCTACCTAGAGACTGGTTTTAGGGCGACAGCTTGGCTGTCCTCTCAGGACTGCCACTCACTAACAAGGTGAGTAATGGTGGCCTAGTCACTCAACCTCTGGTGTTTTCTGTCAATGACTTAATGATCTGAATGAAATACTCTTAAGCTTCATCAGTGGTTTTCCACTCATTTGCAGGGTACAATACAGCTGTACCCCTGCTGGGACAGTTCCAGCTTAGTGTGTCACGGAGCCTGCCTCACTGCTGAGGCTGATTCTCTAAAAGTGATCCATCCACCAACTAACCACAGGTACACACACACACACACACTCATTCACATGGGTTTGCACAAATGTGCATGTTCCATATTCCCTATGCTGAACCACTTTTCATTGATAAAAAGGTTTTAATAGCATTATATTAATAATGCTGGCTAACATTTATTCAGCACTTTTATGTTTCTCCCTTTTTACTACCTGCTTCAGCTGCACTATCTTAATCTTCCCAAAAACTCTGAGGGAAGTAGTTAACAGTTGATGAAGGGGAAACTTACAGGGGCTAAGCAACTTGTCTGAAGGCATATTCCTGTGATTTAAACCCTGATTCCAGAGTCCAGGCATTTAGCCACTCTATTAGAAAGTATAGGAAAACAATTTACAAATCTATAGCTCTCTATAGATCAGATATCATTACAGTTGCTGCTTAAGCTTCTTATACTTCAAAGTGGGCTACAGGGTTAGGAGAAGGATCAACGTCTCAACTTATCCCAGGAGCATCTTTTCTCTGCGTGAGAAAAGTATGTTGTTTCCACTCATATTCGGTCAAAGATGTTCCTGTTCTACATGTTTCAGAGCGTCCTAAGGTTGAGGAGACTGAGGGTGTAGGATGACTACAGAGACAGCTGGGAAATTCCAACTCCCATCGTCTCCCTTGATATGCACTTAAAACCCTGTCTGTTTGGACTGGGAGCTAGGAAAAGGGTAAGAGACCTTTGAGGATCATGTCAGGACAGCAGAAAGCTTGGAGACTGAGAGGACACACTCCTAAGCTTTAGCTAAGTCAAAGAAATGATCAAATAAATCAGTTCTCAGATCATCCCCTTCACTAACTGATGTTGTTTTCAGAACCAAATAAGATAACCATAGCTGGAAATATACTTAAATCCTAGACTCCAAAAGTCTCAAGGCCAATAGAGATTTTTGAAAAGATCTTGCCACATATTTGATAAATGGCATTGGCAAACCATTGTCTATCTCTGACAGTCTATCATTTCTGGCTGTCCCATTTCTTACTTGACTGTGAAGGTGTTCATATAGGGAACTATGGACCTGTACTTCCACTTATGTTTTTCACATTAGAAAATACAGACTTATGTGAAACAAATGAAAAGGCTTGGTGTGGGTCTCAGGGATGCCTTCAGGGACCACCACAGATGCCACGTTTGTGGGAGGCTCACATCAAGTAACTGTTTTTCTATAGAAAATATAAACTCTGGGCTTTCCAAATTGGAGAATATCAATTCTTCCAGTGGTTCATCACTGGTGGCTTAAGTTATTCTGTTTCATAGACAGGGGACCACATTCCCTTCATATATCAAACTGAGACAGCATCGGGGTCAGGGACAATAGGTCTGTGCCCATGGCATGGAGGTGGCAGCCTTTCAATTTCATCTTTGGAAGAGTGAGCCCTTTGGAAGAGTGTATCCCACATGAGGAGGTACATTTTCAATCAACAAACCATTGTGCCCCTAAGAAATGCTGTCTGCAAAGTTCTACTGAGTGGGGATACACTGGACATGTAAAACATAATCCCTCACTGAAACCTTAATTTATCCAAACTGAAAGAACTTTCCGGGTCTAACTGGCCTTTCTTGGTGAGGTGGTTTGTTTTCGTTTGCTTCATTTTTCTTCTTTTGGTCTTTGAGCTGACTCTTGTCAGTTTCGTTTCTATTTAAAGTTAGTTTCACCTTTCAGTTCCCTCAGTCTTATAGAGTTTCAGTTCCCCATGTGGTGTGTGGGGTGAGGTATGGAAGGGAGCTTTGTAATTATTTCTAAAATAAGATTTTCCTGAACTATAATAAAAAGCATTGGACAATGAAAGAAGGACAGTGTGATTGAAGGCTGAATCTAGACTCTTATGACATTATTAGATCATTTATTGGAACTCTTTTAAATCTTGTGTTCTTCACTCCAAGTATTACACTAGACTATGGTCCTCTAATCCAGCTACAGATTAGCATCACTAGGAAAACTTTTAAAAGAACAACAGAAATACCAAAAAGTCTGGTATCTGGTTCCTATCTCATCCCAATTAAACTAGAAAACTAAGAGGGGAGCTTTATGCCCCAGAACTGTGTTCCAGGCGTGGTGGTAATTTGTATGTGTAACCAGCGTGAGAACAGCTGGCCTGAAGACTGGCTGAGGATCTGGAATTCTTTTTAGCTGAGTGTTGTAGTGACCTTGGTTAGAGCAGCAGTAACAATATTAGGAAAATATGAATCCATGACCTCAAATGGTAATATTTTCTGTTATTGCACACCTTCCTTCTTGATAGATACTCAGCAGTTCTCATTTTAAAGGTGACAAGGTAGGATATTTTCACATTGAACATCCTACTATTGCTCTTTGAGCCAGAAGGAAATTACTCTCATCAAGTCTCAGACAACTCTCCCTGGATGAGGAAAAGGGAAACTGGTCTCTGTGAGTGCATGGCAGAGACCTCAGGTGTGTCCTTACTCCAACATGCTCAGCCTCACCTTTAAAAAGTTACCCAGGGCCCAGCTCTGCTTGGCAAATTGAGATCTTCATATAGCCATGGCCAGCAAGAACCAAATCAGTGTCTCAGTTCACTGACCTAATTTCTAATATCTAAGAAAGGCTTTGAATCCAAGTGTTTTTCACTGTCTTTATGTTGAAATGCTTGTTCCAGTTTGTGTACCTCTTTCCTTTCCTGTGTCCTCTTCTCCAGCTCTTGCCAATCCAAACATCATAGTACAACAGAAGCTAATGTAAATTTCAAATGTACTTTGAGACAACAATATATTTTCAGTATTGCATAGTCAATAAGCCTGGTCTATGTTGTTATTGTTTGCTTGTTTTTAGCAGGGATGCAGAACTGGGGGGAAGTGTATAAAATATTTTCTAATGCAAAATGCATTTAAATAGCATTGTGTGCTGGTTTCTGCCATGTCATTTTCAGTTTGAGAAACAAAGTCTCAAATAAGATTCAAATTATGTTTATGGTATCAAACATATTTACATCCTTTGCAAATGGCTGAGAAATTTGATGTAGTAGTAACCATCGGGCAAGAGATCTTTTCAAACTGAAGCAAATTGTAAAAACTGTCACTTTTGTGAGTGTCTACCTTTGCCGGGGATTGGCGTAGATATTTTACATGGGCTCTTTTCTAATCCTCACCACAAAGTTGACTGTGTCATTTAATTTACTGATTTAAAAAAAAAAAAAAACCTAACTAAACAAAACTGAAGCTTGGCAAGCTTATAAAACTTGCCCAGAGTTGCACAGGACAGCAAATAGAATGGCAGAGCTAGGACTCAATCCAGTTGATCTGGTTGTAGCATTCTTTTGAGCGCCTCACTAATTTTGAAAAATTCAGTAGTCCCTAGTCAAAGCAACATGTTCTTGAATGAGGGCATCAGGATGTCTCCGAGCTCTTCTTAGATCCGTGTTATGTTTCGCCAGTGTATTTCCTAAAATAATTAATCTATTATGCTTTGCTAAAGATTTATGCCATGTATTTGCTACCCTTAAGTAGACTTTGATAATCGTTATTCAATGTGATCTTCATGATAACCATATGCAGTGGTCCGAGCCATCACTTTTTCCTCTTTTTCCCAAAGCAAAAGAGAAATCTATTGCCCTGTTCATATTTAAAAATTTTTAAGTACCAGAGTCAGGCCTTGGACTCAGGCCTTGTGACTCCTAGTTCAGTGCTCTTTCCATTGCCTTGAACAAATGTTAGGTATTTGTATGTGTCTGAGTCTCATGTTTGTGCCCTGGTTGACCCAGGCCATCAGAGGCACAGAGGTGACTAAATTAGAATTATTAGGTAAGAAGCTGAGCCAGCTGGCTAGACTGGTCTTTCCAGTTTTACCTCTCATTGTAGCCAATTCATAGTTCTATCAAGCTTCTAAAGCTTTTTTTTTTTTCCTGATTCAGGCTTCACTTATTTCTTTTCCCACTCTTGGCAGGCTGTTCTCTCCTGCCTCCACCACTGTAGCCAGATCCCTGTGATTCTTTCTCTGGACTAGCTCAGGCCCTCAGTACCTCTCTTGACAGAAGTCAGTTCTTAGCATCTCCCCAGGCCGAGTTTCTGCAACATTGCTATTTAGATAGAGCTTGTTAAGAGCTTAGCACATGTAAGTTTGCATTTTGTTGAGGTCTTCAGGTATATATAAGGCAAGAGATATTTATGTATTCATTTCTGTGTGTATTCATTCCTGTATGGAGATAAAGATGAAGGTTGGGTGCTTAACATGGTTTCAAGCATGGGCTGGTCCTAAGAGCAGGTCCATTTGATTTTCTCTGTTTTACCTAAGTGTTAGCTGGATCACAGGGGATGGTGTGATGTAGAAAGAAATAAAGTGCAGGATGGGAAAGAGTTTCCCACTGAGGCTGGGAATGTGGGAGTAGTGCCCAGAGAAGGAAGGGCAGTGCAAGCCTGTTTCTGAGGTGACTGAGCTAAGTCCTTCAAAGCGTATTTAACAGTTTTTTCACATTCAGTGATTAGCACTTCTACCATAGATCTGGGGTCAGAATTAAAGGTCCTAAATTGAACTCAAATATTGACTTGCTTTTAGCTCTTAAGCCCCATCACTGTTGAGTCATTCATTCATTCTGGAGTTACTGAGCAAGGCACAGTGTCAAGTTACACAAATCATAGAGGGGTGGTGAAGATACCATATCTAGTACTGAAGAGATGCCAAGTTAGTAGTGTGCAAATAATTACACACACTTCTATTAAGTTACGTACCCTTTTATTAAGTCACACACACACACACACACACACACACTTGTATTGAGTTATGCACAAAGAAAAAGGGTGAAATTATTCTAGGCATTGTGAAACTTCATTTGCAGAAATCTTCACTGATGAGTTTAATAGGGCCTCAAAAGTATCAAAAATAGCCAGAATAGGGAAGAAGCCTGCCAGTCTTTTAAGGAATTGTCCCAACTATTAAGGGAATATGAGGAACTACAAGGTATAAAGTAAATGCGATAGTTGGCTGTACAGGATATTGAATGCCAAGGCATGGAAGTCAGACTTGGATGAGAAGAAGATGTACACGAAGGGAACAGAAAAATGTGGTATAACACCTTAGGAAAATACCTAGATTAGTGTCACAATGTCTAAAAATGGGAAGAAGTAAAGTAATTACTCAACTCTAGACCTTCTGGCATGTGTGGAGAACTGGGAGCTGATGGCATCAAGGTGTCTGCACCCCTTAGGAGGAGAAAGCATCATTGGCATGGGCTGGGTTCGAGGCTGATGGCCGCTGTATGAACTTCTCTTACATGCCTTCTGTGAACAACTTGAAAACATGGCAGTGGTCATTTAAAGCTCTGAGCTCTCTCTCTGGTATTCTTCTAATACCATTGAAAGCCAGAATTCAAACAACCTTTGGAAAGAGAGTCCTTCGCTGACAATAACTTTGACCACTGTCTGAACACGCAGCTGTGTTTGATACTTCGGCCCCACCCTCCTCCTTAAAGCATCCTTCTGGTTAGCTCCTGGGACACCACTCACTCTGTTCTCCTTGTTGACCAATGGCTCCTTTTCTGAATCCTTGCCTTGTCCCCCTCATCTCTTGACCTTTAAACCTTGGAGTGACCTGATTCAGTCATCTCTGTGTACATTGTCTATGTCATTAATATCTTCTACACACATACAACATCTTCATCCAGGACCTGTCAGCTGAACTGGAAACTCATATCCATTCTGTTTTCCACAAAGACACTAGAGTGATCATTTAAATGCCAGTCAAATTAAGATGCTCCTCTGCTCCAGACCCTCCACCAGTGCTCCCTATGTTATTCTGTACAAAAGTCAGCTCTTTGCCATGACCTGTGGAATCCTAAGTGTGTTAGCTCCTATTGCCTGTTTGCCCTCCAATCACTCCACTCTACCTTATAGAATAATCTAAACAACAAACTACTTTAGATACTTGGTATTTGATGTTTCTTCTGCCTTGGGAGACTTTCACTGAGACCCTTACAGTGCCTGTGCTTGACCTTCTAACTGGTACCCTTGAGTATCAG
Source organism: Dolichotis patagonum (assembly GCA_004027295.1). Classification (NCBI taxonomy): domain Eukaryota; kingdom Metazoa; phylum Chordata; class Mammalia; order Rodentia; family Caviidae; genus Dolichotis; species Dolichotis patagonum. The sequence goes on from PVJX010004304.1 coordinate 81,785, forward strand.
TTATCTATGATAACTTTGTATAAAACAGCAAATTCTGTCCCTTTTGATTGTCCCTATTCTTCTTAATCTGTCTCATTTTTATAACTTGCATTTATCTCCAAATGCTATTCTATGCATTTTAGTTATTATTTTGTTTGTTATCTAATTATCTGTGCTAGAGTAAAAGCACTTTGAGGGCTAGGACTTTGATCTGCTCATGATGTGTCTTTGAAGCTAGAATGTAGTGTTTGCCTCAGTAGATATGTGTAAAATGATTTGTACATGATCTCTAAAAATAGAACTCAGAAAAGAAACTCTGAGTTAGGATCTGACCCAGGATGAACTTTGTTAAAGGTCACAGCAAAGGAGAGTCCTTAAGGTAATAAACATGAGTTAGGACCATGCTTTGCCTCAAAAGAGATTTCTGGAAGCTCACAGACCACTGTTTCTTCGAGTGTTGAATGAATGCCAATACTTTACCCACAAGACAGATGTAAAATCACTTGAGGAAGTAGATAAACTTTTCCTTCTCTGGAAAGAAAATAGCCTTGCCTCTTCTTCCTTTCTTGGAGAAAGATGTGTATTCAGTCAATTTCTTTTTCTCTTCATTTGGCACAAGACAGAAACATAGAGGATGTGTTTTTGTTTCTAGCATTGCCCACACATGTTGTAGGTGAATTTGAAGGCACTCAGCTTTATTTTGGTGATAGTTTCTTATTTTATCACCTCTTGTTTATGTAATTCTTTTTGTTTTGTTTTAAAATGATAAATTGCCATCAACTTTGCTGAACCCCAGGAACTAGTATCCAAGCTACAGAATAATCATTTACTGAATGGCAGGTCCAGTTAATGTTGGTGCAGAACAAATTTATCATTATTAATCATGCCTGCTCTGATGGTAACTTCATCCCTTGCAGAAGTGCTAATCTTTATTAAGAAGTAATGGCTGTGAGGGATAAATGAGGCCCAGACTGGTTACACATACTACAGTTTTCCCCATTCCTCAGGAGGAGAGATGACAGCACATATCCAGATTTAAAAAAGAAAATCGAACAGGCACCTATGAGGCATCTTACATTGCTGTCTGGCATTCAGATTCTACTGTTAGAGAAGGAAAAGGAAGAGAAAGGGAAAAGACAGCATGTTGCCTGCTCAGTGGTATCAAAATAAACAATTGGAATAATACCCAGAGAAGTGAATTTTTTTTTTTTTAATCAGCATGGAGTAGGTCTCGAAGTCCCAAACTTCCCATCTTGATCTGTCTTCCAATACTCAGCTCTTGGGATAGCAGCATTTAAGCTCCTAAAGTTCTTTCTATTTTAAGGTTCAGTCCATGTTGACATGTGTGAAACAACTTTTAAGAACAAGATCCATTCTTTGTCTGTTACATTGAGATTCAATCTAATTGGAAAGATGAGACATTTAGAAAATAGACCCAAATGAGATGGCCGGACACTGAATAGTCAGGACCCCTGGTTTTAGTTCTCATTGTATGTTTTTAGGAACATTCCCAACTTCTTGGAGATTTGATGTCTACATCTGTAAATGAAATGGTAATATGGAAAACTAACCTTTAAAAGAATGGGTGTTCTGATGCATAACTGTAACATGGGTGAACCTTGAGGTCTTTATTCTAAGTAAAATAAGGTAGTCACAAAAAGACAAATCCTGTATAATTAGACTCAAATAATGGACCTAGAGTGAGAAGGTCAAATGGTGGTTGCCAAGGGTTGGAGTTAAGAGGGAATGGAATATTATTATTTAATGGGTGTAGATTGGGGTTTTTGCAAGAGGGACATGGTTCTGCGAATGGGTGACGGTGATGGGAGCACAACAGTCTGATTGTACTTAATGCTGCAAACTGTACAATTACATGGTTAAGACAGTCAGTTTTATGTTATGAGTAGTTTACCACAACTTAGAAAATTAGGAAAAATTATAAACAGGAAGATAATAACTTCTAAATAATTTATCTTTAGTATTGATCTGTCATCGTTACTAAAGGGGTGAGGAAGCCACCTTAAGCAAGAAAAAGCTTTGGAGGCCTTAAGAGTTATTAAGGCAATAAAACAGATAGACAGATGGATTATGCTTGTTAAAATCGGGTGTGTTCTCAGAGAGTCAGCATTATAATTTGTTACCCAAAGTGCATGTGGTTCTAGTTCATTCAGCAAAGGATAGGAAATTAGCAAACTGAACTTAACAATTGATATTCATCTTCAGAACTCTTTATCTCCTTGAAATGGTTAGAAGAAATAAAGAGATTCATGCCAGGACTAGTGGCATACAACTCTGGTGGCCCTAAGGTGGAAAGATCACAAGCTTGAGGCCATTCTGGGCTATATAGTGCATTCATGCTGACCGAAACTACATAGCCATACTCTGTCTCAAAAAACAAAACAACAAAAACAAATAAAGCAGATATACATTTGATGGGTTACTGACTTGCACTAAATATTATATATGCTGATAACATTAATTTTTGTGACTAGTGTCAAAGTAAGTCACTGTTCCAACATTGTAATTCTGGGCTAAGTGCTGTTCTGCTAGAATGTAAAAATTCTTTCATTGTTGTGTTTTTAAAATCTTGACATCACTTACACAGTATATGAAAAGTGGGAATAAAATGAATAGAAAATTATAGAGACTGTTTAAAAGCAAACTTTAATATACTCATTTTTTCATCTTGCCAGTCTTCTGTCCCGAAGGTCACAAGCTGACGAATTAGAAGATAGTCTGTTTTGTCTTAAAATGGCTTAGTGTCCTAAAAACATTCAGAGAGATGAAAATTTGGAACCCTATTGCATCATGCTTTATCACACTCCTTAAACTAATGCTTGGAATGTTCTCATGACTTTTGTTTCCCATAATAGACTGTGAGTCCCTTGGGATCTGGATTCCTGTCTCTTTTGCCTGGGTGTCTCTATATTCAAGCCCAGTAGGTGCTCAATAAATGAACCTTAGAATGCATGGTGAAGATCTATGGATTACTCCCCAAGAAGAGAACCTATATTTCTTATCAGCAATGTAAAATCTTCCAGAGTCTGAAAGAGGCTAAGTGTCATCTCTAGTGCATGATTTGGGAGCACCCTTGATATCTCTGGATCCAATGTTGATTACCAAAAGATTATAAAGTGATCAGAATCTATTCTAATCCAACTCTAATCATAGAAACCTGATATTTTGGCATTTTATCTAGTTTTCACATTAGGATGTCCTAAATATATTTTGAAACACACACACACACACACACACACACACACACAAGCACACTTAAAAAGTTAGGAAATGCGTGTGTGTGCGCGTGCACATGCGCACATGCGCACACACGCATTTGGTATGTATTTGATGTTACAGACATTGGCTTATGGTGTAATTTTTTCAGATTTCGTTACTCCCTGTAGCTCTCCATTAAATCCTTTTCTACTTTGAAGGACTTGAATTACTTGCGATACAGATTACTTCATTAACATCTGTCAAGACTAGTTAAGGACTTTGTTAATATTTACCAAGCTTTTTGGTGATTACTGGATGTTTTGATTTTTTCCTTACAAGAAGGTTTGGGCATCCTGTTCATGGATTTATAGGTCTCATTACTTAGCCATATCAGACAGTGAATTGCACAAGAAACTTAGTTTCTATGCCATTGCAGATCCTATAACGTGTATAGAGAGTTGTACTTTACCAATGAGAGTTACTTGGACAGCTACCCTTGGCTATTCCAGGAACCTTTAATAGTAAGACAAGAATTTCTTACTCTGGAGTCACAGAAGCTGGAGCTTTGATTTTGTGAACTAGCTGGCCCAGGGAAGGAACTCCTGTGGTAAGTTCAAGGGGCTCAACAATTGGTACTTTCCCTGAGAGACTGATAGAGCCCTTATACTTAAAATAACTCCTTTTTAAATTTAGATTATTTTGTATTCCTCCATATGGTAGTTTCACCTTTAGAAACTTTGGATTTAGTCTAAGATTGTTGTTTGGTATTTAGTGTTGGTGCTAAGTACTGCAAGTCTCTTGGAGAGGGAAGAAGTCCTGCAATTATCTTCAGACTACAAGAATGTACTTTTAAACTGTGCCGCTTATCTCTGCTGTTACTGGATGGTGATTTCATAGCCATGTGTTCTTTGGAAGAGATGCATCTGGGATTGCCTTAGCTCAAGCCTAGTCTTTCTGGAAGTTCTGATCTTCTAAATGTGCTACCCTTTTCTACTTTACATGCAATTCAGTGTCTGGAAATAGGTCTCGGAGAGACACCAGTGCTGTCTCATACCACATACTGTCTTGCTGCCTGGTGGAGTGGCAAGGGCTGTGAGCTGACTGGCTGCTTCACACGTACTCACATATGTGGGCAGCTGTAGCAAGTCCTTCCTACAGCATTAGGATCCCACACCACCTGTATGCTCACATGCCATTGTGCAAACAAAATCACAATGGCTCACAAAAAACATTTTACTGCAGGAATCTCTGAAACCTCCCTCACAATTCCACCATCCAAAAAGAGCCCTTGACTATCCCAAACTCTTATTAGATCCTGAAGTTCTTTGTAAAGGAAGAGGAAAATATTCTTCCTGTCATCCTCCTTCCCCTCTTATGAAACCAGCTGAGAAATAACTCACACAATGCAAATTCTATGGGACAGATGTTGCTGATTTGTTTTCAGAGAGAAATATCAATAACATATCAATGTGAATTGCTTCTATAAAAGTAATTGAGAAAAAATACTGAAGGCCTACTATCCAATGTGGGCTGGTGAAGGAGAGCATAAGGCCCAAAGCAAAGAGGGCAAGTGTTGCTTGGAAGCTTGAAGGCTGGTAACCCAGTCTCTCCCTGATTTGACAAGGCTGGCCCTGGGGGACAACATGAGTTCATGTCCTGTCCTTCAGCTGGTATGTGACCTGTTTGTCATCAAACATGCTCTGTAGTTGCCTGCTTTATTTGATTTGTTTTTACTTAGAAAATACTGCATCTTCTTCTTGCCTTTGAGTTATCCTTGTAGCCTAGAATTTTATGGTTGTTACAATGCCTTTTCGACTTCTAGTGGCATCATTTTTTATCTTTCACACTTGGGTGCTACATACCTGGGAAATGTCTCACACTATTTTTGTTTTTTGTTTTTAAAACTTGCAACTTGCTTATTCCCCAACCTTAACTGTTCAGGATTAACCAACAAAAGGTTTTAAGCCATCCCATCAAAAGTTTTCATTTATAGACAGCAATGATAAGAGATGTCAAAGTGCTCAGTAAATCAAATCCCATCAGCAAGTAAAGGACATAATATTACCAGAATAAAAGCAGTCACATATTTCACAAAAAAGACACTAACAGGGAAAGGTATATTGTAGAGAAACTTCTGGCCCTCTGGGAAAGTCTGACAATGAAACTGTGTCTCCAGACCCAGGCCGGTCACTTGAGCGCAATGCAGAGTGCTGTATAGTGCTTGGGTTGGGGGGTCCTGTGTCACTTATAGTACATGGTGACTATGGAGTGGCCTGCTACATACTGAGACACCTGTTCAGTACCCTGATTTCAATAATGTTGATTTCCAGTTTCCTATAATATCCATTTGCAACTTTCTGTTAGAGTTGATGACTGCATCACAGTTACCTGGAAACTTACAAAATACAGATATTCAGGACCAATTTCCATACTTTCTGAGTCAGAACTTTTGAGAATGGGACTGAGGAACACACATGGACAACATGTACACGTACACACACACATATTCAGGTACACACACACACCCATTTTTAAATTCCTCATCTGACCCAGGTAATACTAATCATATTTTACTGCTATAATGAAGTTCTTGAGGATAGATATTCTATAAAGCAGAAGGATTTATTTAGGTCTGCTTTTGAGGTTCAAAGTCCAAAATAAGCTAGACCCCATTTGTGTAGCCTCTGATGAGGGCCTCATAATGAAAACCATCACAGTGATGACAGTGTGTGCAAAAGAAGATCACATAGGGAGATAGGAAGCCACAGATTCAGGGATCTGACAAACTAATAAAAATACCTGACATAGATGCCATGAAAACTGTATTAGTCTCTCAAAGGGATTCGAAATTACCTAACCACCTCTCATTAAGCCTGCCCTGGGGAACACAGCTCTCAGTACATGAACATTATAGGGGACACATGCAGGATATATTCAAGTAACCAACATGGGAGGTCTGGGGCAGCAGGCAGAGAGCCTATTCAAGAGTGTTTGCAAGTCAGCCGAGCCCAGAGCAGCACCTGATTAATTCTACTTGACTGCCTTGGATCTTGGATCTGCAAAGGGGTATTTGTCCCCCACGTATCCCTCCACTCCTAGAGGTGCAAACCCCATGGAACTGAGTGCAAGAATGGAGACATCATGAGCAAGACATAGAGGACCATTCAGCTAAGGCTTCCCTCTGGCTCTGTGGGACCATGTCATTGTTGGGAAACAGCAAGCAGAAGTTAGAGGCAGGGTCATGCTCCCTGTCCTCATCAGCATGTGGCCCTTTCCACTCTTATCAAAATCTGCTTGGGTATTTCCTGCTGACAAGGCCCTGGAGGCACAGCAGAAGCAGAGGCTGCCTAGGCAAGGAATGGAAGAGGAGCTCTGTGTTGTAGATTCAATATCAACTCTGTGTTCCTCCTCCCTGACCCTAGGGATAAATATTGCACTTTACAGCTTCTGTGATGGAGCAGACTTCCTATGTGTGTGATTCCAGGAAGAGAGTTAATAAAACCTCTTGATACCTTGCCTCCCTGACAGCATTTATTTGTCTAGCAGTAAGTCTGGGTGCTGTTCCTACAGTACTGGTGTTCAGTTGACATTTGTTTTGACCTTTAAACTTTGAGCTTTTCCCTTCCTCCTCCTCTCCTCTAAGAGGCCTCCCCACCTCCTGTTGTTCCTCAGCATGTGAGTTTGATCTTGCACGACCTGGGCTTTTCCAAAGGTTGACTCTCTGGGGTTGGGATTGGGTGGAGTGCTGGCTTTTCCTCTTTTCTTTGAGCAAGGGTCATCGTGTGACTGTAAAATTATTGTCTGGCAGCAGCAAGAGCTGCATTTCACATGTGGGGAGTGCTGAGAGTTTTGTTTTTTCTTTAAATAAGAAAAGGAAAAGAAAACACCTCCAGGACCCACATCTGCCCTGGGAGTGCAGGGCTGGGCCTCCTGCATTGGTTGGAGGTCTTGTCCTCCTCCTTTGGAGCCCTGCCCTGCCCAGCGGGGACTGGGAACCGCATCCTTGGGATTGCTGGTGCTTGTCAGGGAGAGGACATTCTTGGCTCTGAGCTTCTTCAGGTTGTGGGCTTATTTACATGAGTGTATAACCCTGGAGTTAAAGGAAAATTCCACTCTGGTGCAGTCCAATGTTTCTGTTCCTGGTCACCTTCCCAAGATAGAATCTGTTGTGATTATGCCATGGGCTTTGGACTTGGACTGACTGGGTTGGAATCCAGCTCCACTCAACAACCTTAGGCAAGTTTCCAGATGTTTCTCCTCCTCAGTTTCTCATCTATTTAATGGTATTCTTGGGACATGTAGAGAGTTAAATATGCGGATACATATAGAAATATTTGAGAAAATACAACAGATCTTCAGAACAAAATAAGAAGACTCCTCCTTAACTATCTCTCACATGGAAGAAACTTTGATTCTGTTGTTATTTTCAGAGCTCATCTGAACTCTTGAATTTGTAACTATGCCCTTTTGTGCAGCAGTACTTAGGAGAGGTTAATTTGTTCTTTAAATTCCTTTTACTTGTTTTTTCATTTGTTTTTGGCATTAGGAGTTAAAGCCAGGGCCTTTTCACTCAGCTACCTTCCTAACTCCTTTTTAAAATTTTTATTTTGAGAGACATTCTCTTAGGTCACTAAGTTACCTAGGCTGGCCCTGAATTTATAATCCTGCCTCAGCCTTCCAGAGTGCTGGATCACAGGTATGCTCAGCTTCTTTTTACTCTTGTGATATCTCTGTGGAATAGATTGGGTTTTTTTCATTCATCTTCCTTCTCCACCTTCTCCTATTAAATCAGGTTTAATAATTATCCAGCTATGGCATGTAGTGATTTACAAAACAAAGGAAGCAACTGTCTAGAGGCAGCATGCTTGCTCAGGACCCTAGGTCTCTCCAAGGCCTATGGAATGGGCTTTCATCCTTTTTTCTGTTGTGAGTGATCTTTACTTCAAATGGACATTCTGGAACGCTTGGCTTTGACCCTAACCAGGAAGTCTTCAGTGTAAATGTGTCCCTAAAGGTCTCATGATAAGGTTGGTTCATAGCCAGGAATTAGGAAAGGGGAGTGCGGGTGGGGATGGGGACCCTGGTCTGCTGCACCGAGAGCTGTGGAGTCTGCTGGGTGCTGACCTTATCCTTCATGACGTACGGCATGCTGGGGCTTTGGGTCAATGTACTGTTGTGACATAAAGAGAAATGAGTTTATAGAATGTAGAAAAATGGTGGTTGAGATGTAAGTGCTTATTCTCAAGCAGTGGACATTCCAACCCATATAGAGACAAGTAGACACTAATGTATCCCATCCCTGCAGTGTATCTTGGGCTAGCTAAAGAGAATGTGGTCTTAAACTGGGTTCATATATCAGAATCAAAGTAAATCAGTGACTCTTTGTCTTTTTGTCTCTCTCTCTATGTTTCTTGGACTCTTTCCCCCTCTTCTCTGTTTCTGTCTCTTTCTCTCTCTGTCCCTGTTTCTGTCTCTATCTCTGTTTCTGTCTCTCTGTCTCTGTCTCTTGTGTCTCTGTCTCTGTCCTCTGTCTCTCTGTTTTTCTCTCTGTCTCTCTCTTTGTCTGTCTCTCATTTTCTCTGTTTACTCTCCCTAAGTATGTGTGTATTTATTTTTTGCATTGCATGGTGTGGGGGAGGTGAAAGGCATAGTTCCTAGGTGACATGTTAACATTCTTTTCTTCTCTTGCCATGGCTACTTGTAGGTACCTGGGGATAACATGATCATTGAGTCAGATTGAAAGCACAAGTGCAAGCCAATGGTAGAACATACTTATAGAAAGCTAATGTGAGAAGGAGGAATGGAGGTCCAAGATTTATGTACCTGTTCCTGCTAGAAATGTGCTGTGGCCTGAAGCTATGATTTTGAAAACTTTATTGTTAGAATGATGATAATATTTATCATTTCTTACCTAAGTGTAGGCATGAATGTTCACATAGTAAGAGGAGTCCCAAATAGAGTAAGGAACGAGATCATGGAAAATTAGCATCTAGAGATGTTTATTAAAATATGTTCACTTGATCTTTGTCTTTGGACACATCCTCCAGAAGAAAGCAAGAGTGAGTGTGTCATATGTATAGGGGCCCTAGATTTATATCTCTTGTCAAAGATATGTAAAAAAATTTGATGCATCATCTCTGATAACCCCTCTTGATCTATTGAGAACAATTGATATAAATGGCCACCAAGTAGGACATATGGAGGAAGTTTTCAAGTGTTGTCAGTGCAAAATGTGATTCAGTAGTAGATAATTTGTGGCTAAGATGAGAACATAAAGGACTATAAGAACTTGGAATTGGAGATAATTTGGAGGTCATCTAATCTAACTCTTTCATGAACACTTTAAAAAATACAGTTTAACCTCAGTATGAAAATAGCTAAACAATCTGGAAGGATCCATGCTAGACTTTGAATCTGGTCATCTGTTTCCAGGTCACACATTCTTAACCTTTAGGCATCCAGACAAATGACTGTATCCTCTCAATTTGAGTGAGTTACTTATCTGTCAGTGCCTAACAATATTTTCAGAGGATTCTTTACTCCTACTTGTTTTATTGTGAGGCAAGTCACTTCAAAGTTGATATAATGCTTTGCAGAGAGTATAATGGCAAGTTTCCTCCCGGGGACAAATTTAGTGTTTTTTTTTTTTTTTCCTGGAAATGCTGATGAAAACTCTGAGAACCGTGATATTTTCAAGTCAGTGTACCTTGCCTTTTTACTAAAGATCCTGTCAAAAATTCAAACATTTAGCCTGTAGCCTAGATCTTTTTTTCTTCAAATTGCTGTTGGGGAAGTAATTATAGTGCTTATTGATTTCAAATATTTTTGACCAATTACTTTATACAGGCTTTGTGCAAGTTCTAGTACCTACAAGTTGGATAAGATACTCTCCCTATCCTCAAATAGCTCACTGTCCTTTTGCAGAAATAGCTCAAAGGATGTGAGTATTTCTCTGTGACCCATACAATTAGCGTGGTATGGAGGTACTGTGATTATGTAACCTGGGAAACCGGAAAGTTTTCGGGGGAGGAAACATAAGCCTATGGCATTTACAAACCTCACTTTTCTCACTGTGTGCCTGCAAGAATTTAGGACTTGAGTTATGGCTACACGTTTTGTTCTGTCGTACTTCCTCCCTTGCCTTGTTTCTAACAAATTAAAATACCACTTTCATTCATCATATTTTCTGATCTCTGGAACATTTTTATTTTACTTCTAAATTCCTTCACTCTATCCAAGTAAGAAAGATGGTGTATAATTTTCAATTGAGAGATTCCCAAGCTTGAAAAACACCATTTTTGATCACTTTTTCATTGTCTTAATCTGAAAAACAATGAGCCAAAATTGGATTTAATTAATGGAATGAAAGACTACAGGAGTTGGAAGGAACATTTAAGGACATCTCACCCATTTCGGCATGTGGTACAGGATGAATCTGTGACTCAAAGACAACATTGTCCTCTCTGTCACCTAGTCAATTGGCCTTTAGCACATCTTTGCCAGGTTTCTGTTTTTGCCCTTTGATCTCTACCTAAAGTGTTCAAATTGTGATCACTTTGTCTTTCCTGAGTGACCCTATCTTACATCTAGCCCTGGGCTGCCCTCAACATTCAGTGGAACAGGCCATTTTTATTTAATTGTTATCGACTTGGATTTCTGTTTTATCTCATATACAGTTTCAAGATATGGCCATCCATGAGTAGCTGCCCTGGCAGGTAAAAAGGAGGCTGTTATATCTGTCCTGAGGGTTGTGTGGACAGGCTTGAGCAGGAAACACTTTGGAACATTTTCCCTCTGGTATTTTCTTCCCTCTATCTCCTTCCATGACTGCACTGGGCTCTCCACCCTAAGGGTTGTATTTAACTGCCACTGGTTAACATCAGGACTATAGGCACCAGCTCCTCCTTGCTCCATAGCACAGCCAGGGCTCCCAGGCCAGAGTGATTTTCCCTTAAAGACCAAAGAAGATAATTTCAAAACCAGACAGAATCTATTCTTGTTTCATTTAGTGACACTGAGAAGTAGGACTGCTGGATGGATTCTGTGTAGCAAGTTAGAAACTCCCCAAAGCCAGAAGGGCAGGAAATTTCATGGTAAATATTTATACCCCTGGGCTCCAGGACAATTGGAAAGTGAGTTAAGAAGCTTTCCTTTTCCCTCTAATTCCCTGTATTCATCACTTAAACTCTGCCATTGGGGCTTATCTTTTATGACTAAAGAAGTCCTGTCTTTTAATCTCTTAGCCTGGGGGAGGAGTCAGAGAAATATAAAACACCTTAAGTAATGCCCTAGGGAGATAACGTCCTGGAAATGTAAGGCTCAGATGTTCTTACCCAGGGTGCATGCATCCACAGCTGCCCATCTCTGATACTGACCAGTTTATTAGAGAGGACTCCTCCATATAGGACCAAGAGAACTTGGATCTATTCCTGGGAATTGTTTATATTTGTCTTTTTGTACCTCAGTTTCTGCATCGATAAGATGAATTGAAGGTTTTTTTTTTAATTAAGCTATTCCCCCAAGAGATCAAGGGAATAAGATGAGACAAAGAAGATGGAAGTGCTCTAGAGATCAAAATGAGAACTGTGGTGTCCTTAGAATCAGTGTTGTCTTGATATCTGATGTGCCTGAGTCACTTTCAACCTGGAGTCCTGGCTTTGCTCTCTGCATTCCTGAATATGGGAGGAGGAACCAAGAGTTGAAATGTTAAATAATCCACAAACTATTGCACCATGTAGAAGTGGCTGAACTGTATTTAAAAACTCAGCTCAGTCTCCCATAGAAACTCAGACTCAGTGCCTAGCATGGAATGATCCTTCCACTGACAATAACTGTGATGCTGTGGCTCTATGATGAGGATCACAGGTGTGCAGTGCTTCCTCGTGGGCCTTATGTAGCTTCCTGGCCCCATACCAGGAGTGCCCCCAGGTTGCATCCCCTCATCCGGTAGGAAGAGCTGTACCTGTGCGCTTCCTTTTGCCCTTGTCATCTATCCTCAGCTTTTGAGCTGGGATCGCCACCCTTTCTGTGTCTTCTGTGCAGCAACATGTGGACACAGATGACTCCTGGTCATTAGTCAGGGGAGAAGGTAGGGGTGCACGTTAGATTGGGCCTCATGTACCCGTTCATATTGGGCACTGTCAGAGTGCTTGGCAAAGGAGAAATCCATATGCAAAACTAGACTTTTACACAGTGCATGAGATATGCTCATGTTGTGGCCAGTGAGGAAGTCTGACTTTTCAAGCACATTTGTCTATTGGGTTAGAACGATGCTGATTATACTTTCAGTGGAAAAGCAGGGACTGGAGAGCTGCCTTCCCATTTCTAAACTTCACTGTTATATTTACAGTCTCTAAGCAAATTTCTGGAATTTCACTGACAAATTCCCTAAGGCATGGAAATCAAGCTCCTTATGCGCTGAGGGATTGGCTGGCGGCTTCTCTGAAGCATCTTTATCCACCACCGCCTGGAAGAGGTGGTGCCAAGACTGGAGTAGTTTAGTTTGGCTGCAGTTTGGGGGCATTGATTCTGAGTTGGCCTTGTCTGAGCCCTACTTGCTGGTTCCCTTTGCTGAACAGTCTAAAGGGCAGTTCTCTGGAGGACAGAGAGCAGTCCCCCTACAGTCCCCCTGCAGTCCCTCTGCATTCCCAGCCTGGAGGCAGCTGATGTCCTGAAGACTTGGACACTGGCTCAGTTTGAGCCAGGAGTGGCAGAGAGGGAGGCATCTAATCTCTCACCATGTTTCCTGAATTTTCTGCTTGGTAAAGTCTGGCTTAGTGTTGAGAAGCTCATTAGAAGCTAATTCATGAGACCTCGGTGACACTTGCTTGGCATAGTTATAAGGAACTTTTAGGCACTGATTTTAAGTATTATTTATTTTTATCATTTCATTTTCACTATTTCATTCTGACTTTTACTGAGAAAATGAACAAAGAGCCCATTTTATTTTTTTCTGATATAAAAACATAGTTTTAAGTATGCTAATCCAGTGATAAGACACTGTACAGTATTTCTCCAGTGAGCAACTCATTTTCTTGTACTCTCCAGAGTTCCTACTTTGGTTTGGAGTTCTTCCTTTCTTCTTCAATTCTCCACCCCTTAGGCTCACTTGGAGGTGACCTGGGAGGCCTATGAAAAGCACCCTGAGAAGACAGGATTAGGAACTTTGGTTTCAGCATGAGAACTGGGGCAGGCCAGGAATCTGTCCACTGCAGCCCTACAGGAGCTGCCTGCTGAGTTCTATTTACTTAGTCCCAGAGCGTTTGATGCTGTCCACTGTGAGGTGATGTCAAGGAGTCAGTATCCCAGGGCTGGGCAGCTGAGTTGAAGAAGTTGAATGGCTGGTTGAGGCCTAAAGTATTGGGTGGCCACTGAGCAATGGCTAGCGCAGCCTCTTGGCCACTGCTGCGTGTTGATTTTGTAGTGAGATCATTACCTTGCCTTCCTGAGCTGTTAAACACGGTTTAATCTTCCTGAAGACAGGGATGGACAATGTTGCTTTTGTGGCTTCAGAGAGTCACTAGACAGGTTAGAGGAGGCTTGGTTTCCATGTTTCCACCCAGAGAAAATTAGAGCCCTGTTAGGGAAGCAGGAGACATAAATACTTCGGTTCTCTTGTAATCCTCATCAGATCCTCGTGCTCTGGCAGTATTTGAAGGCTAGGGCCAAGGAGTCTCTACAGATGCTTAGATCCAGGGAATACACACTTTTTATATAACATCCCATGCTGCCAGATTTTGTGTGGGGTTTCCAAAAGTGTAAAAAACACATCTCAAATGCTGCCGATGTCAACATATGTATAAACTGCCTCCCTTGGTTAATTTCCTTTTGTGGCTAGAATGAGTCTTGCAGCTTCTTTTTTTTCCCAGCAATAATGACCCACCAGTGATACTTGGAAGGCAAGCAGTTGGTAGGAAAGGATGAGGAACAGAAAAGGGAAGGCAAAAGGGAAGGATAGAGCAGAAGAGAAAGATAGCCTATCCTGCCCACTGCTAATTGTGGGAAGACTGAAGAAGGAGGCATTGAGGATGAGTCTAAAAACATATTTGGAGGCTATGTTGTGAGTGAATCCCACCTCTTTTCCTTAATTGCCTCTCTTTACGTACTTCTTACCTGTGTATCCTGCCACATCAGTGCTGTAAGTCACATTACCCTCCTGCCTCCGATTTTCCCCTATGATTATATTTCTTTTTCCTCTCACGTTATCTTAGTAGTCTGAAAAAGATTTAAATTACAGTTTAAGACTCTGTCTCTCTTGTCTCTGTCTCTTTGTATCTGTCTGTCTCTCTCTGTCTATGTCTCTCTGTCTCTGTCTCTATCTGCCTAATGTCTCTCCCCCTCCTTTCTTCTTCTTCTTCTTCTTCTTCTTCTTCTTCTTCTTCTTCTTCTTCTTCTTCTTCTTCGTCTTCTTCTTCTTCTTCTTCCTCCTCCTCCTCCTCCTCCTCCTCCTCC
>PVJX010004305.1:0-16248 GCA_004027295.1 Dolichotis patagonum
TTCCAAGGTTAGAATAGTAAGTACAACATCCTTGCTTTCATTGAGGCTGAGACAGATCCATAGACCAGGAATTGTAAACATGTGAAAAAGAGAAGAAGAAGGGGGGCGGGGGGTTTAGCTCAGTGGCTTAAGCGCCTGCCTGGCAAACGTGAGGTCATGAGTTCGATCCCCGGTACCAAAAAAAAAAAAAAAAAAAAAAGCTGCCTCCAGGGCCCAGCCGCTGGCTGCTATGTGGAGAGAATCTGCTCAGGCCTCACCTAGGCTATTTTATGCTCAACTATAGCAGAGTTAGAGATATGGTGTTAGATAATGTTGATGTCCAGTTGACTTAATGTAAAGTACTGTGTTGCCTATGTTGTCCTCTTCTGATCTGCTCTGTACTACCCCCTTTTGTTTTATTCTCTTTTAAATAAAAAAAAAAAAAAAAAAGAAGGTTTCTGTCTTCAGCTAAGTAAAATCCTTTAGTCTAAAAATTCCTTTAACCATCATTCCTCTCTTCATCAACAGGTGGGGATCCACAATGCAGGGGAGCTTAGTGACAATAAGCACTGGAGAGAAATCTTCAGTGAACACTCCTATTTTAAGACACACATGAAAACTCAGAATTCAAGGAACACTTGTGACTCTGGTCAGGGTGGAAAACCCTTTTCTACTCTGAACATGACAGCTTCTACTGGACAGAATTTTTCTGTGTTAAATGAATGTGAAATGGCCTATAGCCCAACTCCAAATGCTGCTTACCAGAAAACGAGTATGCAGCACAAATCTTTTGGATGCAGTGACTATCCCTTCCTCAGTAAGTCATACTTTCAGACACATGTGAGAAATCACAATGGGGAAAAGCTCTATGAATTAAAACTATTTGCAAGAGATTTTCTGTGTTCCAAAAGTGGAGCTATCCCTTTTCGAATGTATACTATCAAAGTCTACGAATGTAAGTTTTGTGGGAAAGTCTTTGGATATTCCTCAAACCTTAAGAGCCACATGCGAACCCATACTGGAGAGAAGCCGTATGAATGTAAGGTTTGTGGGAAAGTCTTTGGGTATTCCTCAAATCTTAACAGCCACATGCGAACCCATACTGGGGAGAAACTCTACGAATGTAAGGAATGCAAGAAGTCCTTTACTACTTCTTCAAGCCTAACAGAACATTTCAGAATTCAT
Organism: Dolichotis patagonum; assembly: GCA_004027295.1. Taxonomy (NCBI): domain Eukaryota; kingdom Metazoa; phylum Chordata; class Mammalia; order Rodentia; family Caviidae; genus Dolichotis; species Dolichotis patagonum. The sequence continues at coordinate 1,165 of PVJX010004305.1, forward strand.
ACTGGAGAGAAGCCCTATAAATGTAAGGAATGTGGGAAAGCCTTCACAAAACGCTCGGGCCTTGCTACACATGTGCAAACACACACAGCAGAGAAGCCCTACGTATGCAAGGCATGTGGCAAATCCTTCAGTGTTTCTTCAAACCTAACTGAACACTTCAGAATTCATACTGGAGAGAAGCCCTACCAGTGTGAGGAATGTGGGAAAGCCTTCCATGCTGCTTCCTACCTGCATAAACATGAAAGGATTCATACTGGAGAGAAAACCTATGAGTGTGAGGAGTGTGGGAAAGCCTTCCACACTTCCTCCAATCTACGGAAACATGTAAGAACTCACAGTGGAGAGAAACCTTATCAATGTAAGGAATGCGGGAAAGCCTATAAAAGGTGTTACCTGCTCACTGAACACTTAAAAACCCACACGGTGGAGAAGCCCTTTGAATGCAAGTTATGTGGAAAATCCTTTAGAAGTTCTGCCTGCCGGAATAAGCACATTCGAATTCACACAGGAATCAAACCCTATAAGTGTAAGTACTGTGGGAAAGACTTCACTGTGTCTTCAAGTCTGACTGAACATATACGAACTCACACCGGAGAGCGGCCCTATGAATGTAAGGAATGTGGGAAATCCTTCACTACATCCTCGTGTCTGATTGTTCATATAAGAACTCACACGGGAGAGAAACCCTACCAATGTAAGGAATGTGGGAAAGCCTACAAAAGGTGTTACCTGCTGACTGAACATGTGAAAACTCACACAGGGGAAAAGCCCTTTGAATGTAAGGTATGCGGAAAATTCTTTGGCAATTCCTCATGCCTTAATAAGCACATTCGTATCCATACTGGAATAAAACCCTATAAGTGTCAGTACTGTGGGAAAGCCTTCACCGTCTCCTCAAGCCTGGCTGAACATATCAGAACACACACAGGGGAGAAGCCCTATGAATGTAGGAACTGTGGGAAAGCCTTTACGACATCCTCAAACCTGTATCACCATGTAAGAACTCATGGTAGGGAGAAGCCCTATAAATATCAGGAATGTGGGAAAGCCTACAATAGGTTTTACCTACTAAGTGAGCATTTAATGACACACTGACCAGAAACCCTTTGAATGGCAAGAATCAAAAATCCTTTAGGAATTCCTTACATGTTAATTATCAACACTGGAATTTACACTGATGAGAAAGCTAATTAATGTAAGGATTGAGCAGCCTTTAGTTTTGGCAGTGTTTGAAAGACAATGAAATCTTTATTCTCAAGATCCTCTGTAAATTAAGTAATCTCTAAGGTTATTGGAGTCTGATCACAAGGCAGCGTTGTAAGAACTCACCTTTGCCAGGCCTGGTGGTGCATGCCAGTAATTTCAGCACTAGGGAGGCTGAGGCAGAAGGATCACTGAAAGTTTGAGGCTAGGCTGGGCCACATAGTGAGTTGAAAGCTAGCCTGAACTACATAGTGAGACTCTGTCTCAAACAACAACATACAAACAAAAGAACTTAACCGTGGAGCAATATGATGTAATAAATACGAACCTCAGTGTTTCCTGGAGATTTAATAAATGTATAAGGTCTTGTAGTGGAGAGGAACTCTGTTGATGTACAAGATGTTGAAAAGTTTTTTTTTTTAATAATTTTATTTAAGGAGAAAAAAAACAAAACAGAATAAAGGGTAGCCACAATACAGTATTCCAAGGAAAAGAACAACAACAAAAAAAACTAAGAAATTATTGCTTGACAAATTACATACTGACTTCTTGGAAATAGTTGTTCAATTTAAAAAGTTAAAACATGTAAAGTAGACATTCAAACAATGAGACTGTTAACAGTTCTGCTCCACGATCTGACAAAAACAGCAATATGGTCATCCATCTTACCCATGCAAATATACATGCAATTATATCAAAAGGGTAAAATTAAACATAACAAAGAGCAAAGCGGATCACAAGAAAGCAATGTAAGAGACAAAAATTTCAAAACTAGACAATCGGAGATATTCACTCTTATCATATTGACTCTTGTTTTCTTCCAAGTAGTTGTCCATATTGTCACATACAGGGAATTCACATGAAACAACATAGTATTGGAATTGATCTGAGCAGGACGAGGAGGGCATTTCAGGTCTTCAAGACCAGACATTAGGGAAGCCAAGGATGGCTGTCACAGTGTCTCTCATTCTCCTCAAAACAGCTGTCCATACCTTAATGTGTGTTGAACTTAAACAAGGCAAAGCAAGCTAAGATCACTTTGAACAAAAAGTGATAGTTTTGCTGGACTTCACAAGATGTTGAAAAGTTATAATTCTGCTAAATACTTTGATGTTCTCTTGTGATACCACAGTGGGAAAAAAATTTTTTTAAGGTAAGGAAGAGTACAGAGTATTTTGTGTTTTTATTGTAATACAACAAATTGAACTCTGGGCCTTATGCACACCAAGCAAGCACTCCACCACTGAACTACATGCCAAGACTTAATTTTGAGATAAGGCCTAAGTCGCCCAGGCTGGCCTCAAACTTGGAATTCTTCTGCCTCAGCCTCTCAAGTAGCTGGGACTCTGCTACAAAGTTGTTTCCTACATGTCATTATTCCACAAACTCATAAACATGGAGGTCTGCAACCAAGACAGTGTTCCTAACAGGAATAGCATCTCTGTGTCCTGAAATCTTGGGCACTGATGTGAATATAGCCTTCTGGCTGGTGTTTCTTGGTCATTTGTTTTGTTTTGGTTTTTTGTCTTTTTGAGACAAGGTATCACTGTGCAGTTCAGGCTGGCCTTGAACTCACTTTGTAGCATAGGCTTGTCTTGAACTTGCAACAGTCCTCCTCCCTCAGCCTCCCAAGTGCTGGGATTACAGGCATGTGCCACCATGCCTAGCTTGGATGGTTTATTTTGAGTGTGTGTAGTCCTTTCTTGGCTATTCCTGGATTTATAAGTCAGTCCTGTGTAACAATATTCAGTTCAAGATGTTACACCTTACAAGTTGCACCTGGTCAAAAGTGATATCAAGGACATAAATTTATCTTTCTGCCTGTAGGATTGAGCCCATAGCACTAACATACACCCCCCCAAGTTCTATTTTACCAATGTAGATTCTGTGGGTGGTTTTCTTAGAGATGATTCACGTGCAGCTCACAGCAACCAAATTTTGAATCTAATCCAGCTATCAAGTTTATTACATTGTCCTTGTTTCGGATTAAAGATTAGGGTGCTGAAAGGAGTGAGAGAGGCTGAGTGAACAGCTGGTGGTAGGAGAGACTCAATTTCATGGCTATAGAGGAAGAAAGCCTTACTGTTTGTACCTGAGAATGGGAATTCTGGTAACATTGGGCAAACACAGGAAGGAAGTGAGGGTCTTAAAATTTTCTTTTTCTCTCTAGATCTGTTCCACAAAACAGTCGTGAGTCAAGCAGAAACTCCAGTTGACAATAACTTCCTGTGATTTGTCCTTCCATATATTATGGAAACAAAAACTATGAACAAGTGTGATGGGACATACCTGTAATCCCAGCACTCAAGAGACTGAGGAGGCAGGAGGATCACTATGAGTTCAAGACTAGCCTGGGCTACATAATGAGTTCAAAGCCAACCTGAACTATATAGGAACACCCTGTTTTAAAAAATGACATATATTTACATACACATGCTGGTTGTCATATGTTCCTTGGTGCTGGAAACCATCATGATACTTCTGAGTGTGGCCTTTCGGTATAGATCCCAGCACAATCAGATTGCAGTCTCAGTGGTCAAAATCAATATATTGCTAGGTTATGGATTATGTTGTGATGGCCATAAGAGGTACAGTTGTTGGATGGCTACCAGCCAGTATGCTATAACCCAAAACAAGGTAAACAGTAAATCCTGAACAGAAGAGACCTGCACACCTTTTGTTTTTATTGTAAAGAGGGAAAAAAAGCCCAGAAAAATCAAGAAGCAAACAAACAAAAAAAAAAAAAAAAACCAGAAACAAACAGCAGTAGCGATATAGGATTTCAAAACAAGATGATAGGAATTTAACAACAGTTGTTAAATTGTGTATTGTTATCTTCAAAATAGTTGCTCAGGTTATCAGATACAGAAATAAAACAACAAAACACTGGATTTCAAAAACAAGACAAGGAAATCCCCCACCATTGCTATAATGCATATTGTTGTCTTCCAAATAGATGCTCAGACTACCAGCTTTAGCCCTGCAAAGTCAATAAAACAATACAAGAATTAAGGGGGTCCAGGGTTTGGTTCAGCTTTTTTTTTTTTTTTTTTTTTTTTTTTTACTACAGCTGCTATCATCTCAGCCCAAGTTCCTCCAAATTTGCTGGGGGAGGGGGACCATGTTACTGTTCTTGCTCCCAGCCCTTACGTGAGCTGGCTCACAGGAAGGTGTGGGTTGGCTTGTTGTTTGTCCTCCCAGGCTGCATGACTGCCTCTGGCTCAGGGGAAGGCATGGGCTGGCTTCTTCCTGCACACCATGTCTCATATGTGCTTGCCAACGAGGAGTGAATGATGCACTCTCCTGTAGGGATAGAGCTGCTATTTAGACATGGGTTACCACCTTTCTGTCTTGGCAGTGACACCAAAACTAGTCAGATCATTCTCAAGTGTCTGGTGTGGGTTGTCACTAGTCATAGATGAGCCTCACTGCCAACCTGATGATCTGAAATAAGATATGTGTGTGTCACTGGGAACTCATTCGGAGCTTCCCAATTGTAAGCAAGTGGATTGTGGGTGAAGTATATACTGCAGGCTGGCCTCACCCTTGACCTTAGACTGCTACTGATCATATTAACAAATGACAGCCTGGTGTCACAGCCCACATACTCTCCTGCCTGAGCAGCTCACTGCTGACGAACCCGTCCTTCAGTGCCAAGGCCTCACCTTTGGAGATGACTTTCCTCTCTTCATTGGCAATGAGTTCAGATTCATCAGACCCTCCTCTGTAGATTGTCCATGGGCCAGTGCTCCTTGGGCACAAAATGTGCACAAAAGCAGTTGCTTTGGTATTCGGGGTTTTGCGTATGCCTAGCTTACTACTGGTCTGCCCATGTCTTAGTTACTTTCTCATTGCAGAGACAAACTACCTGACACCCAGTTAAAGAAGTAAACTTCTATTTGTTCACAGTTTGTAGAGGTTTCAGTCCATCATCAACTGCCTCCAACTCAGGGTGGCATGGCAGAGGGGCATCACAGAGGAGTAGTCCACAGTAAGCAGGCAACAAAGAGCAAAAGCAAAACAGCTACCAGCCCCTTTCAGACCTTTATATCTTATTCAGGATCCTCACCCTTAGGGCAGGCAGCACTCACACCCATAATCCTAGTGCCCTTAATCCCAGCATTGCACCACGAGTTGACCCCAGCATCACACACAGTACAGCCAGCCACCTCTCAAAAAGCCCCAATTATGACCACATGAGGATTAGGGTGGGGCATCTAAAAAGCCATGACCACCTATGGTCTTAATGTAATCTCAGCCAAAAAGTACAGCTCTATGCCCCATGCCCAGCAAGGAAGTTTTAAGGGGGTACTTCTCCATGTGCTATCTGAAAATTGACATATTTTCGGTTTCCCCAGGAGACTTTGAAACACTGATACCCCAAAGGGAAGAGTTCTGTCTTCTTGGTGCCTTCTACTAGCCCTTACTGATTTCCATGTTGATCTTATTCTTTCCTATTGGACTCAAAGAAAATCACTTTTATGTTTTTCTAGTGTATGAGTTTATAACCTCAAACACATAACTCCAGAGCTGTCATCTTAATTAATGTCACACTTTAACATTTTTAACACTTCACAACACTACACAAATACAATTGTTGACCCTTCAATTTCATCTTTGTTTTTGAGCAATATGATGTACATTGGAGAGCCTGCTTATAGATAGGCCTACAAATAGTGCATACCTTTCTATCTTTCTCCTTGTTATTTCATAATAAAGTATTCTGTGTGTTCTTTAGGGCTATTTCGGCCCTATGATCTGAGCATCTCCATTATCCTCCAAAAGTTTTCTAGCATGATGTCAAACTACCTGAAGAATAACTATTAGTGTTCGATTTCCTATATATTAGGACACATTGATATACTCAAGGTCTCACTGTCTAGACAATCTATCCATCCTAGGGCTAGTACTTATTCTTAAAAATAACTTGTTGAGAGCATGTGTTTTATTTTCAAACCCATCGATCCAAAGCTCCATCCTTCCTCCTCTCTTAGAAAGCAGGTCAGTATTTCCCCTGCCCTAAACAACAAGGGCCTTGCATGCTTTTGAACCCATGAGACTTATTCAACAGCCGTATGGTGGCATATACCTTTCATTCTCGCACTGTGGAAGGCAGAGGCAAGAGAATCACAAGTTCTCACCCAGCCTGGGCAGCATTGCAATTTAGTGGGTCTCTGTCTCAAAAGCGTAAAGAAGTGCTGGGGATACAGCTCAATCACCAGTACCGTACACCCAAAATAGAAAATGCAGAGTCACTAATGCTGGTTTTCCTACCTTGCCTTTTCTAATTTTCCCACCTCTTAGGGACATAAAATTATCACAAGACCTCAGTTTCAACCACAAGCAGTGGTAATGTGAACATCACAAGAGAGAGAAAAAGATCAATTCCATAGGTTTTTGTCTTCTCTATTTACTTGCCATCTGCCTACAGACAATCCTGTGGTGGCAGTGAGACATAAAACAGACTTTGAAAACTGAGATAGACTAGCCTCCATGTAGACCTAACCCTAAGTACTGGGGATTAAGGTCAGGACCTTCACACTGAACTACATCCTGTTCCTTGGAGACAGGGTCTCACTAAGTTGCCCACTCTGGAGTTCAACTTGTGATCTTGCCTCTGCCTCCCAAATTTCAGGTATGTCACATCATACCCAGCCGAAAAAGATTTCCAAAATGGAATTCACATTGAAACAACCCACAGAATGCTCAAAGAAATTTGCATCAGTGCCAGTGTTCTTTAACAATGGAGGTGAAATAAAGAAATTACTGGTGAGGTGTGGTGACCCACTCCTGTAATCCCAACATGTGGGAGGCTGAGGCAGGAGGGTTGCTATCAATTTGAGGCCAGCCTGGGCTACATAGTTCAAGGCCAGCCTAAACTACATAGCAAGGGCCTGTCTAAAAATATATATATATCAGCTGGGCATGGTGGTGCAAATTTGTAATCTTAGCACTCTAGGAGGCTGAGGCAGGAGTATCACAAGTTTGAGACAAGGCTGGGCAATTTAGCAACTTAAGGAGACCTGTGTCAGAATAAATAATGCAAAAAAGGGCTGAGGATGTAACTTGGTGTGAAGGTCCTCAGTGTTCAATCTCCAGTATTGGCTGGGGACCAGGATATGACAGAATTTACCAGGTAATATAATACTAAGCATCTTTGCCTAAAGACCTGCTTTAAATAAATTATCAGTAATGTTCTTGAGTAACAAATTACATTAGGACAAAATCTATAATATTAGGAGTAAAGGGAAAGCAACAGAAATGGCAAGTATCTGAGTAATTATAATTTAGTATGTCCCACACTTGTGTTCTTAATAATTATTGAAATGGGTATCTCAAGTTATATAGATACATAGGACAACTATAACATAATAGGGTGAAATGTGATATCTGCCTCATTGAAGTTCTATATTTCAATAGTCAGCAACTATTTAGAGGACAACAATATGCAATATAGTAACTATTGTATATTTCCTACTGTGTTATCACTATTTCATTTTATTATTGTTTTATTCCTTTTAAAATTAAAAAAATGGGGCCAGGGATTTAGCTCAGCAGCCTAAGTGCCTACCTGGCAAGCATGAGATCATGAGTTCAATCCCCAGTACCAAAAAAAAACTAATGAAATTAAATTTTAAAATGTTCTATATTTCAATGGGAAAATATCATTCCATGTGGCCTGATAACTTAATTATGTATATTTTAACCACAAAAAAATATGCAATGAGGGGCTACAGGTATAGCTCAGGTGGTAAAGTACTGCCTTAGCAAGTACGAGGCCCTGCATTTGATCCTCAACACTTTTTTTAAAAATACAGTAGGTTGGGGCCAGGGATTTAGCTCAGTGGCTTAAGCGCCTGCCTGGCAAGCGTGTGGTCATGAGTTCTATCCCCGGTACCCAAAAAAAAAAAAAAAAAAAAGTAGATAAAGTACTAATGAATGGTTAAATCACCCAAAGGAATAGTGAAAAAAAGAAAATACAATAATGGAAAAAGAAGTCAAACAATAACAGCAGAGTTGAATCCAAATATTACACAGAAATGGCCTAAAAACACCAAATAGAAGGATGGCTAAAGAAGCATGCCGCACATGTTTACTGCCTTCAGTAAACTCACCTAAATACACCGATGTGAGGAGCTTGGCAGTAAAAGGCCTGCGGCAACCACAATGTGGAGAGCTGTGAGCAACTGCCCTCGGGGCACGGGTTTGTTGTGGGTTGGTGCACACCGGGAGTTGTGTTGCTGTGCAGTACACATCCTGGGATACCCAGTGTCCTGAAGAACACTGGAACAATTCAAGCTGCTTGAGACAGTGATTTAGCTCAATGGCACAAGCACCTGCCTTGCAAGTGTAAGGTTGTGAGTTTGATCCCTGACACGGAGAAAAAAAGTCTCAAATCAGTTCGAGCCACTTGGCACCAGGACTGAAGGGCCCTTTCCAGTGGATAGCCTGAGTATGAGAAGCCAATCTTAGGGGGCCAGGCAAGGAAGTGCATGGGCAGAGCTCACAGTGCTCTAGTCTGACGTGTGTCCTCCAAGGTCTCATGTGTTGGAAACTTGGTCCTCACTGTGGTGATGTTAAAAAGGGGTGGGACTTTTAAAAAGTGGAACCTTTCTGGTGGCCCCAAGCCCAGCTCCTCCGTGCTCTCTGGTTTCCTGTCTCACCATATAATCTTTCTCCCTCACACACACATCAACACTGTGGTGCCATCTGCAATAGTTTTCTCACCAGAGCTGAGCTGTTGCTGATGCCATGTGTTTAACATCCACAGCTGTAAACTAAACCTCCTCATAAAGCATTCAGTCTCAGGCATTTTGTTATAGTAACAGAAAATGGACTAACAAACCTAAGGACTGTGTTCTGAGCACCACAAGATGTCTTTACTCCCACATCACTAAATGCCTGTGCATGGCTGAGTGCAATAAGAGAATTCCTTTCCTTTCCTGTGACCTTCCAATAGCTCCTGCACTAGACTCCACATGTTTAAATGTAAACGATGAATGAAAAAGAATGTAGTTCATTAGTCCAAAGCAGGTGTTGAAGGTGATTTTGAGGCTGAGATGAATCCATTTGCACCTTGTATATGCATCTAAATTACCTTATGAAACAACTGGACATGGTGGTACATGCCTGTAGTCCCAGCCTCAACCTGAGCATTGCAACAAGACCCCTACCTTAAAAAAAAAAAAAAAAAAAACCTGGACATTTCTAACAATATGCAAGATAAGTTCTTGACCTTTCCCAAAATGAGAAGGTGAACAATCCCCTGTCAGAGCCTAGATTAACTTCTCAGGCTTAGGCACATTCTCACTGAACACTCTGTTACCTATGGACTAACATATAACTTAACATCATAGTTGAATGTAAAGTAAGAATGGGAAGAAGATGGAACAAACGTGAGTTTGTATAATTGAACACATACATCCCAGCAAGCACTCAACAAGCAAATAGCGTGCAAAAACTTCACCATTCCTGTTTCTTAGACTAAGTCTCAAGGCTTGTGTTAACTTTCCATTAACCTGTTCTATGCAGCACAGAAGTTTGAGTGTTGCAGAAATCTGATATCAAACCAAATGGAAGGCACCAAGGACTTAGAAGTCCACTGTTTATTATGCTAGCGGGCTGGTGGGACCAAGTCCAAACCAAGCAGCCCCAACTGAAAGTGAAACAGAAACTTACATGCATTTTGTAAGCAGGAAGTACAAAAGATGGTAGCAGGTCATCATGTGACTGGTTATGTGAATCAAGTCATCTGTTGTCAGGCAGGTTTGCTCAGGGCAGGTTAGTCAGAGGGATGGTTTATCACAAGGCGGAAGAAAACAGGGAGGGAGCTGGGGCTGAGGGGGTCGTTGAAACCAAGCATGTGCTTGACTAGTTTATCTCAGTTGGACGGTCCTGTTTATCTCAGTTGGATGGTCCTTGAAAACAGACTATGTTTGTACGTCAGGCAGTACAGGTAGACCAGATGGATGCGGTCAGACCACTCAGGTTGGGCTGTCTCTTCGCAGCTGATGTGGTCAGTTAAGGCTGAGTTGAATGGTCTGTGTGGTGGGCTGGGTCAGCACATCTTAACAGAGCATCAGACTGCTGATTTTTAACATTTCTGTCACTTGAGTAGGATCTAGCCTCCATGTCTTTGGCTCCATTGTGTAGCAATATACCAGTTTCCCTTTGGATACTGAACCCTATCAGCCCCGCTGTAAGACTACACCTCTACCCTCTTTATTTGCGGATTATTTTAATGGTATAAGAAGCCCCAGCCGGGCAGGTGGAAGTCTCCTATATTGGGACCTTAACTGCACCCCCAGGAAGAAGCATTTCCTACTGGGGATGAAGCCCTTCACAGCCGCCAGCATCTTCAGTTGCTGAGACTGGAAGAAAGAGGTTGTTAGTGGACCTGTTTCCACCGCACTCATTCTCTGGACCAGTAAGTCTCTCTGATTCACAGCACTGCACCCTGTGAGAGAGAATCCTGCCCTTCTGAGGTCATCTTCAAGCTGCCACTGGGCTTTCAGGAGGCTTTCAACCTTTCACTGGCCAGCTACTTCTCACCATGGCCGTGTGAGGCCAGCAGGTGGGGGAGCTGCCCCCCATCCTCCTCTGCATGAAAAATGGCTTCCTGGAGGCGAGCTGGTGCCATGTGAACACTGTGCCCACAAGGAAAGCCTCTGGTGAGTTCCCAGACCTGGTGCCAGCATCGGCACAAGCAGCAGAAAGGCAAACCCACCCTGGGAACCTGAGTCTGTTCCCTCGAGGATTGTCTTCATCACTGTCACTTCTGTGACAGAACAGGTTCAGGGGAACCAACCTGTCTGTCACCAAGAGGCCTTCTGGTCCCTCTGAGGAGTGACACCTTTTGGGTAGTACAGATTTCCGCCTTCAGCGCATAAGGCACAGAGCAACTGTATTAGCTGGACTTGCTTGGTAAGGGGAAGACCATATTGTTAAACCCGTGTATACAGGTTTTATCCCTAATCCCATGGCTTTTTTTTTTCTTTTTCAGTATTGGTGATTGAGCCATTTATTTATTTCTTACTTACTTACTTTGAGACAGGATCTCGCTCAGGCTGGGCTCTGGCAGTCCTCCTGCCGCAGCCTCCCAGAGTGCGGGGATGACAGGAGGGCACCACCACACCCAGTTCACTATGCACTGTTTCATTCACACAGGCCCATGGGGGTGGCTGAGAAAGCCACGGACATCAACAGTGCATTGTTTTGTCCTTCTGACTATTAATAGACTGGTTTCTAGTGGTTCGCCTTGGATGGGCTTTTATCTGTATCCCATCTCCAGACTTCCTTGTCACTAGGATTTCAACTTTTCTTGCCAGAGCTGCCCGAGATCGGTATCTTCTGTGCCATGTCCACATGCTGATGGGATACTCCCGGATGTGTCCACACCGGTGCCTTGGTGGGGTAACCAACATCCATTTCATGTTGGGGAGCCCAGGTCACTTGGGCATGTGATGACTCATGGTGGTTCAGTCTCTGTCCTGTACCAGTCACAAACTATCTCATTAGTGACACAGCTTTTAGGTCAAAGGGCAGGGGTGAGCTCCAAGTCTCACATCAGAACCTGTGAGAAGCCTCCACTCTCTTGCTACGCACCATGGGCACCGTGCGCGTCCTGGTATCCAATGGGTCAGTCACATGAAGCGCCTGAGAAGCTTGTGCTACCGGCTCAGCTTGATGCAGAACGCTGTCGTCATCATCCCAGCTGAAACGAGGAGGATTTGGGAGACTCGAGAGGGGTTAAAGCACATTTCAATGCGGTACATACAGTCTCCAAAATCTGAAAAGTCCACAAGGTGTGTGTATCAGGGCTTAGCTCTAAAACGGCCCTTAAAGCCTCATGTGTTTGGAAGGTGATTGAATCAGTGGGCGCCCACTGCTGCATGTCTCTGGGAGCTGGAGTCTGCGTGAAAGAGGCAGGTCCGGGGGGGGTGTGAGTTGAATGGTTTATTTTCCTTCCCACCCACCATGAGGGGAGCACCTTTTCCTCCACCATGCCTCTCTGCTATGCAGTCCTGCCTTGGAGCCAGCTGACTATAGACAGAAACATTCTTCAAGTTATGAACGTTGGGTTTTTTATCCCAGCCCTGTGAACAGTGCCTCACTGGGAAGCGGGGAGCACGAGGTGCAGCATCTAAGAAAGATATGAGTTGGGGATTTAGCTCAGTAGCATAACCGCCTGCCTGGCACGTGCAAGGTCGTGAGTCCCAGCCCCACTAGACACACACACAAAGACATGAAAGGCTGGGTTGTCTGGCCCTAAATCTCCATCCTTTGCTCTCTAAATATGTCTTATAAAGATATCTGAAGTAGTTATTACTTTCTGCTCATGGGATCCAATGCACAAAATATTAACACAGTAAACAAGTATAATGATATAAACAATGTGAAGACCTCCAAGGACTCAGGGAAACACTAGACTTTGGATCTGGAATGTTCCCCAAGAATCCACATGTTAAGAACTAGGTCCTCAGCAAGATTCTTTTGGAAACCTTTTAAGAGCTAAGGCCTAGTGGGAGGTCTTTGGGTCACTGGGGGACGCCCTTGAAAGGAACAGTAGGACCCGGTCCCATTTGTTACTTCCTGGCCGTGAAGTGAATGGAGAGAAGCATGACATGTTAAAGAAAGGTAGTTTTTACTTCACTGAGAGGAAGCCATCAGTGAGTGACCTTGCCACCATCCCTGCCTCCTCCACGTTCATCACATGAAGACAGAAAGGGTCCTGGGAAAGGTGTCTGCTCACCACTAACAATCGCCTGCCCACCGCTAGCTCACACCACACACACACACACACACTGCACTACAAACACCAGGCCATAAAATGCCAAAGTGGCCCTCAGTATCCAGGGAGGGGGTTCAGACAGGAAGGAGGTGCCAAGAGTCTGGGGCAGCACTCCAACACCTCCTCCTGGCCCACTCCACCTGCACTGGCATGTAAAATGCCAACGAGGTAAAACCAGCTGGAGGAATCACTGAGGGAAAGGTCTTCCGGTTGGCAGCCTCCCGTTTCCGCTCCCGGCTTCCGTAGTAGCACGCCCTGCTTCTAGCTTCCGGCTTCCGTAGTGGCAGGCTGTGCCTAAGTGGGGGGAGGGGCGGGTCTCGGGGCATCGTTGTGACCCAGGAGATGGGGGGAAACATTCCCAGCTGCTTCGGGCCTGCAAAGCTGAACCTGGACCACTGGAAGTCGCCATCCGGCCAGAGAATGGAATGCGGAGGACAAGGTTGGAGGCAGGGACAGATGCGGTGACAGGGCCTGCTGGACGCCAGTTCCCCAAGAGAGCCGGATTAGGGAACAGGACCCAGGGTAGCGATTCCTTTTTGGTTTTGAGACGATTGAACCCAGGGCCTTCTCAATAGTTACACTTTCAGTCCTTCTAAATTTTTATTTTTTATTTTGAGACAAATCACAGAGTTGTCCAGGCTAGGCTCCAACTCTAGTTCCTCCTGCCTCAGCCTCCCAGAGAGCTGGGATGTCAGGGGTGGACCACCATGCCCAGCGGGTGGGTTTGTATTTTATGGTAAACACCTGACAGAGCAGATGGTAGGCATGTCGGCTGTTCAGTGTCACTGGGCAGGGAGGCGCAGGTCTGCAACCCCAGCGACTCAGAAGGCTGAGGGAGGAGGATTTCAAGTTTAAACGACCCAACCTGGGCAACTCAGCAAGAACCTTTCCCAGAAATAAAGTTAAATTTTAAAAGGGCTAGGGATGTGTCTCAGCACTGCCTGGGGTCATCCCCTAGGACTAAAACAAAACAAAAACATATTTCTCTTTAAAACAAAGAGTGGGTAGGTTCCTTACCTGTGAGGCAAATCCCACAGCTTGTGCAAAGCCGTCTTGGCCACTCCACGTCACTCCAGGGAAGGACTTGAGAGTCAAAGGAAACACAGAGATGTGAAGCTCACGCTGACCTCTGAGCCATTAGGAAGTCTTTTGGTCTCTGGCCCAGGGGTCTGGTGTCTTCTACCCGCATCTCTGAAGCTAACTTGTCAGTTTTAGGTTGGGAGAGTTTCCTTCCTAAGAAAAACTAAGGCATTTAGCACCAAACCCCCAAAATGCCCCTGTTGTGTACCCAAGACTCTTCTGAAGACAAGGGCACATTGTAAGTGAACAGGGACCCAAATGTCCATGTAAGAACCATCTGATTGTTGGGTGTGGTGGCACATCTGTCATCTCAGCTCTTGGGAGGCTGAAGCAGGAGGATCACCACAAGTTCAAGATTAGCCTGGTACAGTCAGTTAATGCCACCTTTTCTTTTTTTTTTTTTTTTTGGTACCGGGGATCGAACTCACGACCTTACGCTTGCCAGGCAGGCGCTTAAGCCACTGAGCTAAATCCCCAGCCCTATGCCGCCTTTTCTTGTTGCTACTTTAACAAACCTTAGCTCTCACTGAGCGTGGTGGTGCAAGCCTGTGATCCCAGGACTCAGGAGGCTGAGGCAAGATTAGCAGTAATTTGAGGCCAGCTTGGGCTACAGAGTGAATTCAAGGCCAACCCAAACTACATTAGCAAGACCATGTTTCAAAAACAAAAATCACAGGTGTCAATCAGAGTATCAGCTGATACAGCAGAGTCCCGACACATGATTCTTTTCACTTTCTCCCAAATGGTGAAGGGGTGTAAGAATGTTCACTCAATTCCTGTGGAGAGCCTGAAATTTACAAGGCAAATCAAGAGACATTCTGCCACCTGCTGGACTCCTGCGGTATTAAATGCAGTCTCAAATAGCCTTTGTTGGGGGCCAGTTTTGAGGGTCTGGCTGTGCATAGATCAGGCTGGTCTTGAATTCAGTGATCCTCCTGCCTCAGCCTTCTGAGTGCTGGGATTACAGATGTGTGCCACCACGCCCTACTTCAAGCCGCTGTTGTTGTTTT
>PVJX010004305.1:16348-96513 GCA_004027295.1 Dolichotis patagonum
TCAAAGCTAGACAACCAGAGATCTTCACTATCTGTCATATTGTCTCTTGTTTTCTTCCAAATGGTTGTCCTTATCTTTGCATATGGAGAGCTCATACTAAATAACATAGCCAATCTTTTCACAAGATGTGTAGTTCACTGGCTCCCACTTGCTAGGCAGGGGGGAGGGGGAGGGGGGACACGGGATGGGGGACAGGACAACATGAGATGTCTGATTCTCAGCCCACACACAGGCAGGATCACAGTCGCCCCCCAGAGACGGGAAGAGTTCCTTGTTCTCCCAGTGTGCCAGGGTCTCTCTCCTTCGGGCCGCCGAAAGTCAAGCAGCCGTTTTTTGAAATGAACCATAAAACCTTTTTCCTCCTTGGGAAATTCTCATTTTAAAAAAGCATTTTTGGCCGGCTGTGGTGGCACATGCCTGTAACTCTAGCACTCAGGAGGCTGAGGCAGGAAGATCACAATTTGAGCTCAGCCTGGACATCTTAGCAACTTAATGAGGCCCTGTCTCTAAGTAAAAAATAAAAGATGGAGATGTAGCTCAACTGGATCAATGCCTAGTATTCAAAAAAATTACATATATATGGGAATGGATGGGGCTGGAGGGGTAGCGTATATCATTACCAGGGGGAATTAGAATTTTGTTTGTTGTTGGTATTGGAGATCGAACTCATCACCTTGCACTTGCCAGACAGGCACCTGTGCCACTGAGCTAAATTCCTAACCCCTAGGAGTTTAACATAAAATATAAGAGAGTCCTATAGTTAACAAATCCATCCATCACAGAAGGAGAAAAGACACCACTGCAACAAGACTACTTGGAACATAATACCTGCAAATATCTCCAAGGACTCCCAGCACTTAAGAGGCTGAGGCAGGAGGATTTCAAGTTCATGGCTGTGAGTTTGAGGCCAACGTGGGCTACAAAGTGTGTTCAAGGCCAGCCTGAACCCTGTCAAAAAAGACTAAACAAAACAAAACTCCAAAGTTAGGCAGAATGGGGCTGTCCTGTCTTGGGAGATACAAGCAAAGCACAAGGACAGTATGACTTTAAGAAAGAGCTAGAGCCAGGCATGGTGGCACATGCCTGTCACCCCAGCACTGGGGAGGCCAAGGCAGGAGGATTTCGAGTTCATGGCTGGCCTGAGCTACATAGGGAGACCCTGTCTCAAAAAAAAAAAAAAAAAAAAATTGAAAATATAACTGGATCTGTATTAAACATATACTTATACTGAATTAGGGTTTTTGTTACCCAGGCTGGTTTTGAACTCACAATTCTCCCGCCTCAGCCGCCCAAGTGCTGGGATTACAAGCATGTGCCACCATGCCCGGTTCCTGAATTAGTTCTTATAGGTCATCTGGAGATCATTGAAAGTGTACCAGAGAGTGTAAGCAGGTTCTGCCAAATACTGTGACATTTACAGAAGGGACTCAAGTGTCTTAAGACTGGTGTCTGTAGGAATCCTGGCACTGTACCATCCTGCAGGTAGAAATGTATTCCTGACAGTTCTGGAGGCCAGGAAGTCCAAGGTCAGACACCAGCTGCTTTGATACTCGGTGCAGGCTTCCTGGGTCAGACAGCACCTTCCATGTGTGACCCACGTGGTGGAAAGGGCAGGGGTCCCTCTGGGGTACTAATCCCACGTGTGAGGGATCTGCTCTCAGGATCTAATCATCTCCCCAAACTCTTTTGTTTTGTTTTGTTTGTTTTGTTTTGTTTTGTTTTGTTTTGTTTTGTTTTAGAGACAGGGTCTCTATATGTCACCCAGACTGGTCTCAAACTGGCCTACATCCTCCTGCCCCAGCCTCCACGTGCTGAGGTTGCAGGCATGTGCCACCACACCAGACAAGAGATTTCCAGTCATCTCCCTCATCGTCCCGAGTTGTGATTTCCTTTCGACGTTCCAGCCTGTCCCATGCTGGAACTGCCAAGTTTGGTAACAGCTTTGCACAATGGGGCCCTAAGCTCGGAGGGAAACCAACAACCCAGTGCTCATGGGGCCACATGGGGAAGGCCTCTCTGCTCTGTCCGCTGAGTGGGACAGCAGGGAAGGGACATCTCCAGCTCTCCTCTGACCCAGGAGCTTAGAAGGAATGGCCAAGGGGGCCCAGCCCACCCACCTCTCTCTCTCCAGCCTCTGCCACCACAGGAACACAGATCTGGGCTTAGCTACACACACACCCGGCCCAGCTGTGACCGGAAGTAGCACTCATCATGCAGGACTCGGTAGTGCACTGCGTGATTCCAGCCACTCGAGGGCTGAGGCAGGAGGATTCCAAGTTCAAAGCCAGCCTGGGCAACTTAAAGATGGAGGACCCCATCTCAAAATTAAAGAGCTGGCTGGTGGGTGGAGCTCAATGGTAGAGCACACCTAGGGTCACCTCCCAATGCTAGGCACACACAAAGGAAAAAACAACAGAAAAAAGTCCTGCTCAGGCTGTCACCTGCATTTTTCAAGTGGGTCAAACTTCAAAGGCAGGAAAGGGGTTGTCACTTCCCAAAGCCTGAAACCCGAGCCACCTGCAACACCCTGCCAGCCCCTTCTGTCCGCCACCTTCTCCCCCCACTCTACCACACAGCCTCCTTCTGCCCCTGGAAATGTGTTCAGCTCATGCCCAGCCCGGGGTCTCTGCCTTTCCTGTCCTGCCTCAGCCTCGCTGGGCTGGTTTCTTCCCACCACTCAGACCTCTGGAGTGACCCACCCTGCTGTCTGTATAAAACATCTCAGGGGTCCCCTCATTCCTGCCTGTCACCCTGCCTCCCCTCTGAGGTCCACACAGGCCACTGTGTCACTCACTGAGGTGACCCAGCTCCTAGAACGATGCAGGGAGGGGGGTATAGAGCCAATAAATTGAAAGCTTTTTGAAAAATGATTGTTATTTAATAGCAAAATAATATACACTGTGAAAACTTGAAAAAGGCAGAATACAAAATTCAGAAAATATATCTGAGCACCTTTAGGAACATGTCGATTACTAAACGGAAACTTGCCTTCAGTTCGCCGCAATGCGCCCGTGGGTACTGAATAAACGGCACGCAGGGGTGGCGGCCCTTGTCACTGGGCAGACCTGCCAGGTCCCCCGGCCCTGAAAGCCGCCCATCCATACCTACAAGGTCCTGCGGGCACCATCCTGGGGCCCGGGCTGTGGGGTGTAAGGCACTGCAGTCCCCCGGGGAGGGCCCTGGCCTCTGCCATTTCCAGATGGACCTGCACACTGACAGCATGGCCTAGCCGAAGGCCACACAGCTGGCCAGCTACGGCTGGTCGCCCTGGTTTTCTCTACCCAGAGCCCTCGAGCCTGAGGCACTTCCCGCGTCACTGTGTCGTGGGTCTGGGCTCCGTGGTGGTCACCGGGACGGGGCCCGGGGCCTGGAACCTGTCACATCCACCAGTCCATGGACTCTTTGGGGCAGGGCCGGACGATGACCACACAGTGGGGCAGACCCTGGCACAGCACCCGCTCGGCCTCCTGGCCCTCCCAGCCCAGCCCCTGCAGCTCCAGCGCGCGCAGCTTGGGCATGGTCAGGCAGGAGGCGATGATCTGGGCCGGGGTGGGCATGTCGGGGGTGATGAGGGGCCCCTGCAGGCACAGACTCTCCAGCGCGGGCATCCCCTCCAGCAGGGTCAGCCCCGCCGCCGAGAGGCCGCCCACCGTGAGGCGGAGCTTGCGCACGCCCCGGAGGTGGCGGCTTATGGCCCGGAGGGTGCCGTCGGCTGGCAGGGTGCAGCCCAGCACCTCGAGCCTCTGCAGGTAGCTCAGCTCCTGCAGGCTAGCATCCAGGCCCGTCTCGGTGACGCGGTAGGTGCCTCCCAGCACCAGCGAGCGCAGGGCGCGGAAGCGCGGCAGGCCCTGCAGGTGCTCGTCGCGGAAGGCAGGCACGCGGTCCAGTACCAGGCACTCGAGCTGCGGCAGCACGCGGGGGTCCTGCTCGCGCAGCAGCCAGGCCATGGAGATCTCGCAGCTGTGCAGCTCCAGGGTCTGCAGCGTGCGCGGCAGGCTGGTGATGGGCACCGAGCTCAGGTCCGCCACGTGCAGGCACAGGCGCTTCAGGTTGGGGCACTTGTCGCCCAGGGCCCTCAGCAGGGCGGGGGACAGCTGGGGCGCCTGGGAGCCCGAGAAGAGGTAGCCGCCCATCCGCAGGGAGTAGAGCCGGGTAGCCATGTAGCGGCGGAGGAGGTGCCACATGACCTTGGGCCGCATCTGCAAGAGCCGGAGGTCGGGTTACTGGGGGCGAGGTTCAGGGCCTCTCAGGCCCAGCCCTGTCTGCGGACAAAACACCCTGGCCGGGCTCTGCCCTTCCCCTGCCCAGAAAAAAAGACCATCTGCCTAACCATGAGGCCTGCCAGGGCTTTGGGGCTTATTGGTTTTTGTTTCTTGAGACAGGTTCTTGCTGTGTAGTCTCAACCCACACTGACCCTCCTGCATCAGCCTGCCTGGTGCTGGGATTATAGGTTGTGCCACCACACTGACTAAAGGGCTAAGACTAAATAAATCCACTGGGGAAAAGATCCAAACATATCTGACTCTGGCGACAGAATAAGTTCTTGTTATCTTCTGATAATAAGACATAAGAAAGCCAAGGAAGCACTGGGGATTTAGCTCAGCGGCATAAGCGCCTGTCTTGCAAGCGCACGGTCGTGAGTTCGGTCCCCGGTACCAAAAAAAAAGAAAGCCAACGAAGCCTTTTCTTAACACCCTCTCTGGAAGGAATAAACTATACGGAGTAAGACTCAAAATGACTAATGGACCTAGGTTAAAAAAAAAAAAAAGGTTCAGTAATCCCAGCACTCGGGAGGCTGAGGCAGGAGGCAGCCTGGGCTACACAGAAATTCAAGGACCTTGTCTCAAAAAACAAGCAAAACAAAACCAAAGGCACAGTCTAGTAACAGAACTATAAATACTAACTGAGCAGTTTGCAGAAAACAAAAGATAACCGGAAACACATCGCATTCCAGTGTACGCATGTTTTACTTTAGGAAGAAAGGAAACTGCACAGCATAAACCTTAAGTTTATTTACCTAATTTTTCTGTGCTGGGGGTGGAACCCGGGATCTTGTGCACATTACTAAGCATGGGGTTTGGCACTGAACGAAAGCCCTAGCACAAAAGCATAAAATAGGTTGCCTGCTTTTGACACAGGAACTGGACAAATTTATTTTATGTTACTTATTTTGGTTTTTTGAGACAAGGCCTCACTGTGTAGTTCAGGCTGGCCTTGAATTTGCAGTGATCCTCCTGTCTCAGCCTCCTAAGTGCTGGGATTACAGTTGTGCACTGTGATCCTGCCTCCTGGCCACATTTAGACCTACAGATCTGGGCTTCTGGGACTTGACTCCCTAGAAGTACTGGTCACTCATGTTCAAGGGCAGAAGCCACAGCCAGCAAACTGTAAAGTGGGCACAAAGCCAGTGGACACAGTAGTTTTTCCTTGCAGAACAACGGATGAGGAAACGTTTTTAAGCTTCCTAATATCACATGTGAGCTCCCAGGCCAAGTACCGTTTTTTTAGGCAGCTCGGAACTGCTCTGGCTTTTTTGCAAAGCAGTCTGGGAGTTTCTGTTGAAATTTAAAATGTGGAAAATCCTGCCACCTGGTTTATCTTCAAAGAACACTGTAAGCTGTCTGTACAGTGGCTCCACATGGCTGGATTTGACCAACTGTGGATCAGAAACATTCAGAAGGGGCCAGGAATATAGCTCAATGGTACAGCACCTGCCTGAGTGTAAGGTCCTGAGTTTGAATCCTGAGACCCATCCAAAAAAAAAGAAAAAAATTCAGAAGCACAACCCTGAAACAAATGGGTCTTTAGGACTGGACGTTTAGCTCAGTGGCATAAGTGCCTGCCTGGCAAGCATGAGGTCGAGTTCGATCCCTGTTACCAAAAAAAGAAAAAAAAACCCAAACCAAAACAAACAGGTCTTTTTTTTGGGGGGGGGGTACTGGGGATCGAACTCAAGACTGCACCCTTGCAAGGCAGGCACTTATGCCGCTGAGCTAAATCTCCAGCCCACAAACAGGTCTTTTTAAAAAATTCAGAAAAAAAAAAAAACACCTGTGTCTGTACTCAATATATACAGGCTGTTTTTTTCTTTTCTTTTTTTTTTTTTTGAGACAGGGTTCCGCTATGTAACCCTGGCTAGCCTCAAACTCCTGCCAGTCCTCCTGTTCAGCCCCGACTGCTGGATGACAGGTGTGCGCCACTACCCTTGGCTACATTTTTCTTGTCATCATTTCTAAAGTAACATGGCATAACACCTATTTTCACAGCACTGGCACTGTATTAGGTACTCCAGGTCACCAAGAGACGGCTAAAAGTTTCCAGGAGGCAGTTCCTGGGTCTATGCAACTCCCATGCTACTTTACAGAAGGGATCTGAGCACCTGAGGGCACTCCAGAACCCATGCCCACAGATGCCAAGGGCTGATGGCATGTGCACTTGTTTGTGTTTCTAGGGTACCAAAGCAATGGGAGCATTTCTGTCCCTGGAGAGAAAGAACAGGGCAACTGGCAGCCGGATGTGGTGGCCCATGCCTGTCAGCCCAGCACTCAGGAGGCTGAGGTAGGAGGATCGCTGGGAGTTCGAGGCCAGCTTGGGTTACAAAGTGAGTCCAAGGCCAGCATGAATTACACAGTGAAACCCTGTCTGAAAAAGGACCAAAAAAAGAAAAACAAAAACAAAAAAACATCGGTAGGTAATATTTGATAGAATTAAGATGTCGCCATGATGAATGTAATCACTATGTACTGTAAACACAGACCAGCAAAGAACATTTGATAACGTAATCGTAAACATCTGTGCTGAGTATATGCCAGACATGGTTTTGTAAACTTTTTTTGTACGCCTTCTGTAAACCCTGCACGAACTCGGTGAAATCTCACAGTAGCCCCGATAGGTAATTTTTAAAAATATTATTGTTATTATTATTATGATTTTGTTTTTTTGAAACAGGAAGCCTCACTTTGTAGTTCAGGCTAGCCTCGAGCTCGCGACGTTGCTCCTCACAGGCGGTGTGGGGCTGGGGACTGAACCCAGGGTCTCGGTATCACTGTTTATCTCCATTTCTTGGATGGGGAAACTGAGGCCCTGAGACTACAAAGCAGACGGCACCGAGATAGGCCCCAGAACGCCCGGCTGAATACCTCAAGCCCGGACCCCCCAGGGGTCCCCCATTCCTGTACTTCCGGCGCACTCGCAGCTGGAAGTGGCGGTCGCGGCCCCGCCCCGCCCAGGAACCCCGTACCGTGTAGAGCGTCAGGTCCACGTGTCGCCACAGCCATCGGTCGTCCACCAGGCGCTTCCAGTGGTGACAGACCCTGGGGGAGGGGACCGGCCGTTAGAACGAGCCCGGCCCCGCGGGGCCCCCGTCCGCGTCTCGAGGTGCGGCCCATTCCCGGCTCTGTCCCCCCGGGGCACGGGGCCGCACCTGGAGATGCGGATCCGGTCCCGGACCGGGAGGTAGGCGAAGATCTCCAGGAGCACGGAGTCCGGCAGGTCCGTCATGGTCGCCATGATCGCGCCGCCTAGTTCGCCCGCTTCCGGTCGGGGGCACCGGAAACTCCCCTGAGGGGGAGACAGGAGACCCCGAAGGCGGGCTGGCGGTGGCTGCGACTTCCACTAGCCGGCCGAGCAACGCCGCTGCCTTACGGCAGGGACCCGGCAAAACCCTAGAGTCAAACCAGCCTGAGGCTCGGTGGTCCCAGCGAATGACTAAGGCTGAGTCTGACTTCGCCGGGTGTGCCGAGAGAGGGGCGAGCCCGGGGGCGGGGCGGGGCGGGGCCAACCCGGGGCGAGTTTTAGGCCGGGATAAGGGCGTGGCTGGAATAGCTAAGCCTGTAGTGCGTGGCTTGGGCGGGACGAGGTCTGGGAGGCGGAGTTGAGAAGCCGGGATAACCTTCAGAAGGCGTGGCTAGGGCCAGTGTCTATGGTGGGAAATAAGGACCGAGCCAGGGAGCGTAGCCAGGGAGACGCTGGGCTAGCAAGGAAAGGGGCGTGATGGAATGGAGTGTGAAGTTTGTAAGTGGCGACTTGGCTCGGAAGGCGGGGCTTGAGAAGGCAGGGCCGCGCCCTGAAGGCGTGGATTGGACGGTGCTAGTTCGGGGGCGTGGCTATAATCAGTGGTGAGGATGCAGTTTGGAAGATGTCTAGCGCTTGGAGAATAGGGGCGTGGCTGGTGCAGAGGGCCACGCCTCTAAGGCGTAGCTTGGGCGGGGATAGATCGCGGTGCTGGGCTAGAGAGAATGGCTCAGATGAAGGAAGGGGCGGGGCGAGCTAGGGAAGCGGTCCAGGCTCAGGAAGATCAGGGCAGCGGGCTGAGAACCACACCTGTGGTGGCTGGCGGTACCTTGAGACCTAGGACGAGGACCAAGCCAGGGCGTTGGGCGGCGGAGCGGAGAGCGGAGGCAGTGGGGGGGTTACTGACAGCGAGATAACTGCTTTTTCGCCTCCTAGTAATGCCTTTTAATTAATACCCACGCACCTGGATACGTTTGTGTAAGTGGCATAGCTTGGCCACCTGTTGAAATTTTTTTTTATTTTTTTAATTTTTGATTAATTCTGCCAAATCGTTCTCCACACATTGTCTTGAGTCGACACTCCCACTAAATACATCCATCACTGAGTTTAAAAATAGCAATTTGTGATCTGGGAGCGGTGGCTGCTAGCCTGTAATCCCAGCAGTGAGGGAGGCTGAGGCAGGAGGACTAAAAGTTCAATCCCCACCTGGGCAATTTAAGACTCTGTATCAAAATAAAAATTAAAAAGGGCTGGAGATGTAGCTCAGAGATAGCGCACCCCTGGGTTCGATCCCCCGTATCCAAAAAGTTACTAAAAGTAGTTAAAATTTATTCAAACATCCTTTTTATTGATGGACATTCAAGTTGTTTCCAGACAGGTTAACAAAAATAATACTGCAGCTAAGTATTCTCTTATATATAAATATATATGCCCCCTACACACATCCTATTTTTATATCTGTAGGATAAATAAGTCAGCTTGATGAGTCAGAAAATGAGATTTAATTGTGAATTCATTTTTCTAAATCACTCCAAGAACATTTAATGGCAATAAATGTATTTTCAACATATACACACACAAAAAAAAAACAGACACATTAAAAGTGTTTTAAAAAGAAGTCTTGGGATGCAATTCAGTAATAGAGTGCCTGCTAATACACAAGTAGCTCTGAGTTCAAACACTGGAGTCTCCGACCCCATCTCATCTGAATTCAAACACTGGAATGTGCAGGCATGTGCACGCACACAAAAAATGTGATGCTCACTCTTAGCCATAGATAAACATCAAGAAAACCACTGTTTTTCTTTATCTTGTCCATTGTTTGCTTGGTGGTGCTGGGGATTGAGCTCGGGGGCACTCTACCACTGAGCTATATACCTATCCCTTGTTTTGAGACACATCTCAGTACATTGCCTAGGCAGCACTTGGGTTTTGGAGCCTCCTCCCTCAGCCTCCCTAAGTGCTTCGATCACAAGAATATGCAGCTACACCCAGCTTCAAACTTCTTAATTTTTTCTAATTTGGTAGGGAAAAAACCAAGTCAGGCACGGTGGTGCACACATGTAATCCCAACACTCCAGGAGCCCGGCGCAAGAGGATTGCAAATTTGAGCCCAGCCTGGGAGCTAAGTGACTTCATGAGGCCATCTCCAAGCAGTAAATAAAAATAAAGAAAAGTGTGGGGGGGTAATCAATGGTAAAGCATTTTCCTTTCCTCTATGAGAGCTTCCTATTACCGCCCCCCACACACACACGGCAGAAAGACCACAAATAAAGTGACTTATGATCCACAGTTATGACCACAGAGGGAAAGACCGCAGAAACTGCACAAGTCAATCATCTCAGATGCCTCTGAGCTGCTGGTTCAGGAACTGCTTACTTTCAGAATCTTTGTAGTGAAAAAAGTCATTTATGTCAGGCGACTGTCAGCTGGAGCTAAGCATTCCTAGTAACTGGTCATTCCTAGTAACTGACCGCCCCTAGGTCCTTCCCTCGGCCTGGCCAGGATGCAAAAGAGAGCTTGAGGAAGGGGTGGAACCCTGCAGCACCTTTGAGGGTACACCCCAGGGTTATGACGACCTCCCACCAGGCCCTACCTGTTCAAGGTGCCATCAACTCCCAGTGGCACCAAAATAGCAATCTGTTTTGTTAATGTTTTTATTATACATTTGGAATACATAATAATTACACTCACTGTGGGGAGCAAGTATATATTCATAGCACATCTTAATTCTATTTCATTCCCTTTCTCTTCCTTCTTCCCATCTTAAGACCCTCTTCCCATTTACCAAAGATCTATTTCCTATTGTCTGTCTTTTCTTTTGCTTTTTATTCACACTTTAGGTTTATCATGTAAGAGGAGTTAGGGTCTATTTAAGCTTATGTGTCTGATTTATTTCATTTAATATTATGACCTCTCGTTAGGCGTGATGGCGCACACCTGTGATCCCAGCACTCAGGAGGCTGAGCCAGGAGGATCACCAGGAGTTAAGAAGCCAACCTGTGCTACCTAGTTTCGGGCCACGCTGCCCTACAAAATGAGACCGTCTCCAAAAAAACAAAACCAAAAACATGGTTTGAAGGTGCTTCCATTTTCCTATAAGTGACTCAGATTTATCCTTATGGCAGAATAGTGCTCCACTGTGTATAAATCCATTTTCTTCATTATTCATATACGCCACTTCCACAACTGAGCTATTATAAACTGCGCTGTAAACGTGGGTATCCACGGATCACTGTGTATGGTATCTTTAACTCTTTTGGGAAGATCCTTAGAGGGGGGAGAGTGGAATTTCTAGTTATATCTATTCCAGAAACTTCCGTTTTCCCTTACTGTTTCCCCAGGATGGCTGGGAACCTCAGTAGACACCTCCTGACCCCTCTATGAGGCCCAAGCCCCCAACAATCTCAGGTTTCATTTTCCCCATTCTCTCTGCAGCCCTCCCCGCCCCTTTCCAGTCTCCCCCAGCCCACAGCTCAGCCTCACTGCCCTGAGCTTGCTCGATCTTTGAATCAAATCCTGTGAAAGTAGAATTTAAAAACCAACATCTAAGGCCTGGGGATGTAACTCAGTGACACAGCACCTGCCAAGAGTGAGGCCTTAGTTTGATTCCTAGTACCAAAATAAATAAATAAGTAAATGTGGGGGGGGGGGGGGTTGCACATCTGTAATCCCAGCATTCAGGAGGCTGACGCAAGAGGATCCTTGTAGACCAGCCCGGGCTACAAAATCAGCTCAAGCCCAGCCTGAACTGCGTAGTGAGACCCTGTCTCAAAAAGACAAAAAAAAAAAAAAAACCCGAAACTAGGTAGCACAGGTCGGCTTCTTAACTCCTGGTGATCCTCCTGGCTCAGCCTCCTGAGTGCTGGGATCACAGGTGTGCGCCATCACACAGGCTAGGTCAGGGCCTCTCCCCCTTTTACAAATTGGCCACTGTCCAATGTCAGCCATCTGGGAAAACACAAGAGCATTAAAAGGAAAATGAGTCTAGCAACATGTAGCAGCAGCCAGGTGAGGTCTTGTGGGACCCAGGATTTCTAGTGACTGCCGCTAAGGATCAGCTGGACACCGTACAAGCAGGCGGTAATTAATAGTAATAACTGGCACGAAAATAAACTGAGAGTGTGTCCTGGCCCTACATGACTTATGGCGGAGACCCCCCAGCTGGCAGATTAATCTTTAAGTCAAAGGCCAGAGCTGAGACTTATCAGTCTGTGAAGTCCTGGCGCCTCAAAGCAAGATAACATAGCAGCTGAGGACTCTGACTCATGCAGATTCCATCTAGCGAGCCCTGATCTGTTCCTGTGTGATTTTCCAAAAATGCATTAGTCTTCAACTCTTAAACCTTGACTGCATCAGCAATGGACCCCCACTGCTTCCCGCAGCCCACCAGCCCACCCCTCAGTCAAGCTGTGCACCTGATAAAGGCCAAAGACACCCTGCCGTGTGGTCTCAGGCAGTCACGGGGCTTTGACCATCCTGGAGGCCCCTGGAACTAAAATTTACCTTTTGTCTGTGTTTTACTCTGAGCAGGAAATCAGCGGTGCTAGGTCAGGGCCCTGACAGACGCGCTGCTTTTAAATTTCCTCAGGCACAAAGGTGCCCTCGGCCATGCTTGAACTTCCGGTCTCCTTTTTCTTCCTACCTGTTCTGAGACCAACTCTTGAAACAATGCTACAGCGGGAAATGTTATCCCTTTTCCATAGGTGAGGAAAATGAAATCCAGAAAGAGTTATTTTGTTTAACATCACACAGTTTATTTATCCTTCCTTTTCTGAGACAGGGTCTCATTATGTAGTTCAGCCTGGTCTAAAACTTACTAGCACAGGCTGGCCTCCAACTCAAGGCTGGCAACCCTCCTCCCTCAGCCTCCCGAGGACTGAGATTACAGGTGTGTACCACCATGCCCCGCCAGAGTGGGTTATTCTAAAAAGAGAGAGCCTTGATGGCCTTTGGATCTCTCTCTGGTCCATTTCTGCCTTGCTCTGTGATTTCTCCTCCATGAATTATCACCCTGTGATACCATCTCACCAGAGGCCAGATATGTGGCTGCCCAGGGTTTGGACTTTTATTAATTTCCAAACATTTGACCTAAATAAAGCTCTTTCCTTTATGAAATATCTGAGGCTGAGGCAGGAAAATCATTACAAGTTTGAGGCCAGTTTAGGCTACTTAGTGAACTCAAGGCCAACCCGAACTACACAGTGAAACTCCATCTCAAAAATAACCGGAAGAGCCAATTTAGTGAAAATGGCCATACTTCCAAAACTGTTATACAGATTCAGTGCAATTCCAATCAAAATTCCAATAGCATGTCTTACAGAATTAGAGAAAACAATCCTAAAATTCATCTGGAACCAGAAGAGACCTAGAATAGCCCAGGCAATCCTGAGCAACAAAGACAAGACAGGGATCATCACAATCCCTGACTTGAAATTATACTATAAAGCTACTGTGATAAAAACAGTGTGGTACTGGAAAAAAAAACAGACCTAAAGATCAATGGAATAGTTCAGAAGATACAGAAATAACTGCAGACACACTAAGCTACCTTATCTTTGACAAAAAGTGACAAACACATTCATTAAAAGAGAGATAGTCTCTTTAATAAATGGTGTTGGAAAAACTGGCTTTCTACATCCTGAAGATTAAAACTGGACCCATATCTTTCACCTTGTACTGAGCTAAAATCAGAATGGATTAAAGATCTTAATATTAAAACAGAAACATTAAATCTGCTGGAAGATAGAGTACGTAAAACTTTTGAAGACACTGGTGTAGGCAAAGACTTTATGAACAACACCCAGAGTGCACAGGAACTATCACAAGGAATCAACAACTGGGATTTCACCCTACTGGAAAGCTTTTTCACAGCAAGAGAAACCAGAGTGTAAAAGAGAAGAGTCGTGGCCCTGAAGCAAGGCCAGCAGATTGCTGTAGCTGCTGGTTTCAAACAGGAGCCTAAAGAGAATTCTTTCTGTGGTCTATTGGCCATTTCAGAACTTTGGAAATGGAATGGTCAATTCATCGAAAAGAGATAGCAGGTGAGTATGGCGGACTTTGGGGGGCCTGCAGAGGAGAGACCCTGGCGCCTTGGGACCTGCACCATGCGGTTGACTTGGGGTGCCGGGAGAACAAGGAGCTCCTCCCCTCTCTGAGGGCGGCTGAGAGTGTAGCAGACTTTCGGCAGCCCGAAGACCCTGGCACATCGGGACCTGCACCGTGCAGTTGACTTGGGGTGCTGGGAGAACAAGGAACTCCTCCCCTCTCTGGGGGCGGCTGTGATCCAGCCAGCGCGCTGACTGAGAATCAGACATCTCATGTCATCCTGTCCCCCGTTCTGTGTCTCCCCTCCCCCTCGCCCCTGCTTAGCAAGTGGGAGCCAGTGAACTACACATCTTGTGAAAAGATTGACTATGTTATTTAGTATGAGCTCCCCATATGCAAAGATAATGGACAACCATTTGGAAGAAAACAAGAGACAATATGACAAATAGTGAAGATCTCTGGTTGTCTAGCTTTGAAATTTATGCTTTCTTATGTCCCGTTCTGTTCTGTTTTGTTGTGTTTAAGTTTACCCCTTTTTAAAATAAAATAAAAAATAGAAAAAAGACAAGTCTTTTTTTTTTAATCGATACAGGGGATCAAACTCACGACCGTGTGCTTGCAAGGCAGGCACTTATGCCACTGAGCTAAATCCCCAGCCCCAAAACCACAGAGTGAAGAGACAACCCACTATGTAGGAGAAAATGTTTGCTAGCTATTCCTCATATAAAGGATTATTATGAAGAACATATAAGAACTAAAAAAAAATCAGCCCTCCCAATTTTAAAGACCCAATCCAAAAATGGGCATCTGACATGAACACACACTTCTCAGATGAAGAAATACAAAGAGCAAATACGTGAAAAGATGTTCAACAGCAGTGGCCATTTGAGAGATGCAAATTAAAACAACCCTGAGATTTCACCTCACCCCAGAAAGAATGGCGAGTATTAAGAAATCAGTAACAAATGCTGGAGGGGCTGTGGGGAAAAAGGAACCCTTCTCCACTGTTGGTGGAAATGCAGACTGGTACAACCTCTGTGGAAATCAGTATGGAGATTCCTCAAGAAACTAGGACTGGAGGTCCCATTCAATCCAGCTATTCCTCTTCTGGGTATCTTCCCAAAAGAATTAAAAATATCACACCACAGTGCTATATGTGCACCCATGTTTATAGCAGCACAGTTTACAATAGCCAGATCTTGGAAACAATCTAAATGCTCATCGACTGAGGAATGGATTAAAAAAAAAAGTGGTATTTCTATATAACAGAATACTATTCAGCCATAAAGTATGATAAACTGGACATTTTTATAGGTAAATGGATGTGCCTTGAAAACATACTTATTAGTGAAATAAATACGTCATGCATGCATAATCATCGCACTGTTTCATTAGTATCATAAGGAAAAAAAAACATGCATTTTGTCCCAGAGAGAATGACTTCAGCCAAGGACCAACTGAGGCCACCCCTACCTTCACTTTAACCCACTGTGAGCCATTTTGAGTTGACTTTTGGATTTTTTTTTGTTTTGTTTTGTTTTTTGGTACCGGGGATTGAACTCACAACCTCACGCTTGCCAGGCAGGCGCTTAAGCCACTGAGCTAAATCCCTGGCCCCGGCTTTTGGATGTCTTAAGAAATTTTTGATGTGCTATAAGGTTTGGGTTTTTTACATGTGGATATTCAGTTGTTCCAGTATGTTTATTGAGGGTACAATCCTTTCTCCACTTAATTGCTTTTGCATCTTTGCCAGAAATCAAATGTCTGTTATGTGGGTATGCATTCTGGGACTTTATGTTGGTACTTTGGTGGCTTCTCTGTCTTGATATCAATGCCGTTTTGTCATAATTGGTGTAACTTCATGGTAAATCGTGGGGTTGGAGCTCTAATTTTGTTCCTTTATCAAAGTTGTTTAGACTATTGAGTCTTTTTTAATTTTTACAGAAATATTAAGAATCAAAATGTTAACCTATATAAAAATGGTGTTGATAAGGAATTGCGTTTTCTGATCTTTATTATTTTCTTCTATTCATCTTTGGTTTCATTGTCTTTTAATTTTAAAAAGCTAGTAAAAAATAAATAAATAAATAAAAATAAAAATAAAAATAACCCACTCTGGTGAAAACTGACTCACTCCTCCAGATTAACAATAATCCCTTCTGAGACAGCACCCCCAAAGATCCACTCACCTACCCCACTGAACCCAAGGAATATTGTGCTACATTCCTAGTACCTTGCCCCACTCCCTTTCAATCTTCTTTTCAGACACTTTAAATTGCCCAGGCTGACTTCCACTTTATGATCCTCCTGCCTCAGCCTCCTGAGTAGCTGGGATTACAGGCTTGCACCACTGTGCCCAACAACACTCTAAATCTTGGGCGGTTCCACCACCTCCCAAAATCACCACATTGAGAACCAAGCTCCTAACACATGTACCCTTAGTGGTCACACTCAAAACCACAACACAGCGTACCTGTCCTTTCCACCACACCGCCTCTCTGGTCTTCCACCGAATCTCATATCCTAGTTTGAGACGGGAGAATGGGCAAGTAAAAAGTAGTGGCCTTGTTTCAGAATGACTCAATTTAGCCTCACAGAACTGGGATAATCCTGTGTGGTGGAAACGGATCCTTCAGCAGGTCCCCTGCCACAAGTTGTCAGGTTGAACTTGGGGGAGGAGGGAGCTGTCCCACCACCCCTGACAAGCCTGGGAATGGGTAACAAAATGCTCTCAAATGGTTTTACAGTCCTGTCGTTTTTCTTTGGGCAAAGGTAGTTTGCTGCGCAATGTGGACGCTAATCCAAGATCAGGCTTCGCTATCCACTGCGTCTGCATTTCTGGTGTGCCGGTGGACAGAAGCGATGGCCATAAAACACTGGTTTTTAGGGGAAAGCTGAGCAAAAGGTCGCACGAGGCCCAGCGCCGCACGAAGCCAGGATGCTGGACAGGTTGAAAGCAGGAAGCAGCGTCGGGATCAGGAATAGGTCATCTCCGCAGCTGGACCCTCTGGAGTCAGCCTCAGAGGCTTCCGACGTGGTGATCGTTGGCCTCGGACTCAAACCCCACTCACCCACATCGAACTAGACTCCCCACTCAACTGTCTAAACCCACCTGGTGCACCGCCTCGCTGACGCCGAGGTCAGGCCTCCACCCAACCACAAACCACGCCCCACCCCCCGGAACCCGGAAGTGCCGGATTCGGTGTTGATTGGTGACCAGCCCATAGGGGCGTGAACTTCCGGTCTCGCACTTCCGCTTCCGCTTCCCATCTAAGATTGACCTGGGCTCAGCGCTCCAGTGAAGAGAACCTTACGGCGTCGGGAGGTTCCAGACGATTCGAGGTGAGCCGGTCAAGCGGAGAGGCTCAGAGTCCTAGAAGGTGGTCGGGACCGGGCAGCTCAGGGTCTGAGAGCTGGTGGGAGGTAAAGCCAGGAGTCAGGCCTTCGGGTGACGTGAAGGGGCGGAGGCGCGGCTGCCTGGTGTCACAGGGAGTGGGACACGGGATTTGGGGCCCGAGAGGACTGAGGTCCGGAGGGATCGGAGCGGTGAACTGAGGTCTCAAGCGGAAGGCTTAGGGCCTGGGACCTGGGAGACCTGTAGGCTGGGGCTTCTGAGTCCTGAAAGACCCGGGAAGTCCTGACTCTGTCGCCTGCCCCCCTCTCCTGGCAGCTCCCGCCAGGATGATCGAGGTTGTATGCAACGACCGCCTGGGAAAGAAAGTCCGCGTTAAGTGCAAGTATCCGCCGATAGCCGAGAGGAGTGGTGTCACTAGGGGTGTGAAGCACGAGGAGGGGACCTTATTGTGTGTTGGAAGTGGTTTCTCTTAACCCGGGAGAGGGGGCGGGTCTGGCAGAGTGTAAAGTATGCAGCCCCGGAATGTTATCTTCTTCGCCCCTTGCATTTGCCTTAACTTCTCTGCGCCCAGCACCGATGACACCATCGGGGACCTTAAGAAGCTGATCGCGGCCCAAACTGGCACCCGTTGGAATAAGATCGTTCTTAAGAAGTGGTGAGTGCTATGGTAGGGGTAGGGGCCTGGCCGAGCCTGGGTTAGGCCGGGGGAGTGCTCGCTGCAGGCAGCCCTTCGCGGAGGGCTCAGCTGCTTCCAGGGCGGAGAGCCTCCTTAGGCGTCTTTCTGAAAGGTGTCTGTCCCATAGGTACACGATTTTTAAGGACCACGTGTCTCTGGGGGACTGTATCCTTTGCATGACTTGAGAAAATCTACATACCCACCCCCGGTTGTCGCTGTTCTGTTCTGAGACTTGTGTGAAATTCAACACCTATGCCGGGCGTGGTGGCACACGCCTGTAATCCGATTTGGGAGGCTGAGGCAGGAGGATTGTTGCAAATTCGAGACCAGCCTGGGCTACAAAGTGAGTTCAAGGCCAGTCCAAACTGCATGTCGAGACCCTGGCTCAAAAAGAAAAAAAAAAAAAAAATCAACACCTATAATGTCGCTGAGTGAGTTCTGAGAAATGGGATCCGTGTTTATTTCTTTGAGGAGGAGGGTGGTTGGACATTTATTACTGAGGTCCACCTGAGCGTTGGACAGTAGGCCAGAATGGAGTGAGACTCAGGGACATCTGTTATGCAGGAGGAAAAGGAACTGTTTTTATAGTTTGGATTCTCTCCGAGTCAAACTGGCCCAGTCCCAAACGGCTTCCTTCGCCAGGGGCTGGGTGCTCAGGGCACCTGGGTGGAACTCGGATGGGATGAGGGGTGGGGATCAAGACCCGGGTGCAGATTCCTTAACACCATTACTCAGATGAAATCCACGATGGCATGAACCTGGAGCTTTATTACCAATAGAGCAGAGCTCCTGCCCTTCATCCGCCCTCCTCTCCCACCCTCCCCGCTCACACTGGTATGGAAGCTTGTTTTTGAAAATTCACATTAATAAAAATTTAGATGCTGCCTTGTGGTTGTCATCTTTGCTGAGAGCTGGCTTAGGAAGGGAAGTTGT
Organism: Dolichotis patagonum; assembly: GCA_004027295.1. Taxonomy (NCBI): domain Eukaryota; kingdom Metazoa; phylum Chordata; class Mammalia; order Rodentia; family Caviidae; genus Dolichotis; species Dolichotis patagonum. The sequence goes on from PVJX010004305.1 coordinate 34,873, forward strand.
ATGTTTCTGATCACTACGGCATCCACACAAAGCTTTATTGGTTTACTTACTTTGTGTTTTTGAGGCAGAGTTTCACTGTGCAGTTCAGGCTGGTCTTGAGCTCACTTTGTAGTCCAGGCGGACTTTGAACTCATAGCAATCCTCCTGCCTCAGCCTCCCGAGTGCTGGGATTATAGGTGTGTGCCACCACGCCAGGCCCAGCAGGAGGCATCTTATTGGGAGCTCAGAATAGACTAGATCTGGGATAAGGAATGGGGCTGTTCGAGACTTGGCTAGCATCTGTGAGGCCCCGCGGAGCCTCTGGGTTGGGCAGCAGGAACAAACCAGCAGCGCAGGCTTGGGGTTTGGACGGACCATGGGTTGAACGCCAGCTCTCCTACACAACAGCCAGGTGACCCTGGACAGTTACTTAACCTGTCTGAACTAGGACTTGAGTTTTCCCTCTAAAACGAATGAACTTTAGCAAGGCATGGTGATGAATGCCTGTCATCCCAGCAGCACTCAGGAGACTGAGGCAGGAGGGTTGCTGTGAGTTCCAGGACAGCCTGGGCTACATAGTGAGGTCTCACGGCAGAGTAGGAGCCTGTCTGTTTCATTGGCATGTTGTGAAGGGTAGATTGAGATGCAGCATGTGTCAGGAAGTATCCCGTGACCATAAAGATGGGACCATGATGTACTCACCTGTAATCCCAGCTGCTTGGGAGGCCGAGGCAGGAAGATGGCGAATTCCAGGTCAGCCTGGACAATTTAGCAAAGATGCTGTCACAAGATGAATAAAAAAGGCTGGAGATGTAGCTCAGTAGTACAGCACCTATAGCTTCAGTCCCCAATACTTCCCCAAAAAGGAGACCATAGTTTCCAGGACATAAGGAGACCGGCACGGGCTATCAAAGCCCTGCCTTAGGAGCCAGATCAGCCGGGTTTGAGTTTTGGCCGATCCCAGGGGTAGGGTTGGGAAAAACCCCTCCGATCCACAGGGTTCTCTATAAAGAGGAACACATGCCTCATTTCTCTGCAGTGTCTCCCCCAGGTGTGACTAGCAGGAGGCCACATGCCCCCCTCCCCTGGTCACAAGTCCTGGATTGACTTTGGCTGAGATTTCACAGGCCCAGAGAGGGAGCTGGGCTGGTCTCGTCCCCAAGCCTGTCTCCCCGAACCTGTGGGCCCCATGGAGCCTCAGTCGTGCTTGAGTCACCCCAATCCTATCCCCAAGTGGCACCCACTCGCACTCTCTTGGGGCCGGACCTATTGCTGCCTGGGGACGCCTTTGCTGTGGCACTCGGGTGGCTCTGCTGTGTCTCCTGGTCGCCTCCCTCCCAGGCTGTGGCATCCTCCTGTCTTCCGGAAACCATTCCCTCAATGTGTCACAGATGTCTCTCAGTACCCTTGTTCTTCCTGCTCTTACGCTGTCTCCCGCTTAATGGGTTGAAAACAATTTTTTATTTCCATGATGAGTTTAACAGTGATGTCCTAATTTCATCTCAACACAGAGGGGTGTAAGATAAAGCCCTTCTTCGCCTTATTATCCAATCCTGAGGGCAGGCCTTTTGTAATTCCTTTATGTCAATTTCAATTTTGTTTTTTTGTTTTGTTTTGTTTTTTAAATTTTATTTAAAGAGAAAAAAAAATACAGAAAAAAGGGTAGAAACAATACAAAACCTCAAAAAAAAAAAACATAAATCACTAGTTGACAAACCACATACTCCCCGAAATAGCTGTTCATGTTACAAAATTAGGGCAAACAAAGTGAACACACAGTGAGGCTGCAAACAGCAAAAAAAGGATGGAATAAAGCCATTTGAGACAGTATAGTGAAATTGGCACAGAACATCACAGCAGGTCACCAGGACAACAGTAACAGGCAACATTGTATATCTCGTTGTCTTCACAATAGTTGTTCTTCTACTAGGTACAGCAAAATCAAAGAAATACACAACATTATAGAACACATCAACACAGTATTGAACAGAGCAACACCATTAATCAGAACAAAGCAAAACGGCGATAAAAATATCTGCCTTCAGAGATAGTAGAAGGAAACTCCCCCGACTTGCTGTACCAAATATGGTCACCTCCTAAGAGATACCCAGATCCCTGGATCCCAATTGTTACGGGAGGTGGGGGTGGTATGTTTGATTCTAAGCCCGCGCCCCGGTAGGCAGCAGGCTGGTTACTGGTTGGCTCGGCCCCCTAAGTTCCAGCATGGCGAGGATCTCAGGAGACGCTCTTGCTTCTGGTTTCCCCGCCCTGGGGTGGCCTCAATTTTGTTTTTAAAAGAGGACTATTACTGGGCATGGTGAAGCACACCTTTGAGGCCAGCCTGGACCCCGTCTCAAATAAAAATGTTAAGAGATGGCTATGTTAGGGGATGGATGATGTATAGCTCTTTCCTAGCATTCCCAAGGCCTTGGGTTTGAGCCCCAGCACCAGAAAAACAAGACATTTTATACTAAGGTCTGCTTGTAAAAAAACAAAAAAAACCCAAGCATTGTGTTGAAAGCTGAGTTTCTTATTTCTTACGCCATACCTCCTGCCAGTGACAGCCATTAGCGAATTTGGGTGAATCTAGATAGTGTCTGAAATAGCAATTCTAGGCTTTTCGTACAAGAGGGTTCAGTAGACCTTCTGTAATTCTCATTACTGTTCAGTGCCTTGCTGTTTTGTGCTTTATGTCTTGATATGTGTTCATATAATTTTTATTATATAAATTTATTTTTTCTCATATGAATCTGCTTCATTCTTTTTAATTAGTATTTTTATTTTTTTAGGTTTTCTTTTTGTGTTTTTTTAATTTTAAAGAGAATAAAACCATATGAAATAAAATTGAATAAAGCCAACTAAAGCAGTGAAAGTGGTAGAGAACTTCAAAACAAGGTAATAGAAAATCAACAATGGCGACCATAATGCCTCTTGCTATCTTCAAAATAGCTGCCCAAGGGCCAGGGATTTAGCTCAGTGGCATAAACACCTGCCTGGCAAGCATGAGGTCATGAGTTCGATCCCTGGTACCAAAAAAAAAAAAAAAAAAAAAAAAAAACCAAAAAAAAAAAAAAAAAAAAAAAAAAAAAAAAAAAAAAAAAAAAAAAAAAACCTGCCAATACTATCAGATATAATAAAACAAAACAATGAAAATAATACAGGACTTTAAAACAAGATAATAGGGAACAGTGGCTACCACCCTAAGAAAGAGATCCCCCATAGATGCCATACTGCTAAATCAATATTCAGATTACTAGCTGCAGGCCTGCAAAGTCAGTCAAACAATACAGGCATTAAATTGTCTTTACTTCAGTGGCTACCATCTCAGCCTATGTCCTCCAGATCAGCCGGCTGCTTGGAGGGCCAGGGGAGTATTGGCACTTGCCCCCCAGCCTGCACTGGTGGGCTCACAGAAATCTCTTCCCGGGATGTGTGGCCACCACTGGCTTACAGGAAAGGGTTGGCTTGCTTGGTTCTCTTCCTGAGACACTGTGTGTGTGTGTGTGTGTGTGTGTGTGTGTGTGTGTGTGTGTGTTGGCTTGCTTGGTTCTCTTCCTGAGACACTGTGTGTGTGTGTGTGTGTGTGTGTGTGTGTGTGTGTGTGTGTGTGTGTGTTGAGACAGGGTTTCAAAACACAATTCAGGCTGGCCTTGAACTAGAAGTGATCCTCCTGCCTCAGCCTCCCAGGTGCTGGGATTACAGGGGTGCGCCACCATGCCTGGCCCTTAATTAGTATTTTTATTTGCTTATTTTATTTTATATTTTCTACTTTTATAAAAGGGTAATGGAAGGGTTGTTTGGATTCTTTCTCTTCTTTTTCTTTCTTTTTCTTTTTCTTTCTTTTCTTTCTTTCTCTTTCTTTTCTTTCTTTCTCTTTCTCTTTTCTCCTCTCTTCTCTCTTCTCTTCTCTTCTCTTCTCTTCTCTTCTCTTCTCTTCTCTTCTCTTCTCTTCTCTTCTCTTCTCTTCTCTTCTCTTCTCTTCTCTTCTTTCTGTGCTGCAGATCCAACCCTGGGCCTCGCACGGTCTGGTAGGCTCTCTAGCACCGAGCTACGTCCCAGCCCTCCTGCTTCTGAAGCCTCTGCCGGACCTAAGTTGCAGTGAACAAAACACAGCAGAGGCTGGGCCACAGCCTCAAGGACAGTTTGCAGAGAGGCTGTGGCTTCTGGCCTGGTGTTGCCTCCTCCCCTGCTCCGCCATGCCGCCTTAGCGCTGGCCTAGCAGCAGCCGTGAGGAACTCGGGCCTCAGTCCAGCTTCTCTTTAGCAACTGTGTGTCCCGCAGCAGCTGCGTGGCTGCCTGTGGGCAGAGCCCGCTGCGGTTAAGCCTGCACAGGAAGATGCGGAAGGTGCCGTCCCCCCACCGACGCCAGCAAACCGGTGCCTAGGTTCACAGGAAACAAGAAATGCTGCCCCCCTCGGCTGTGGGGCAGCTCGTTAAGCAGTGGTGGAGACCGCTGTGAAGCAGTGACGTGTCCCTCCTGGTACCGCGCGCTGAGGAGCGCACACAGTCTCTGCCCTATGCTTTTCCACACACGAGCTGCCAGTGTGTGGCGTACTCCTGCAATCCCAGTACTCAGGAGGCCGAGGCAGGAGAATCGTGAGTTGAAGGCCAGTCTGGACTGCATAGGGAGATGCTATCTTAGAAAAAAATAAAAATTTGGAAAACAGGAAGCAGAAATTCTGAAGTTTAGTAGTTAATCGTATTGTATGTATGCCGATTTCTTATGTGATCATAATTTAGTGACGTAGTTTCTTGGCATTGGCAGTGTAGATAACTCATCATGGGGACTGTCCTGTGCACTAAAGGATGTGTAGCAGTACCTATGTCCTCTGCTTGTTAAATGCCAATAGCATGTCTCTCTTCCCTAGTTGTGACAACCAAAAACATTGCCAGATGTCCCCTGGGGAATGAAATGGAGGATGCCTTCTATTACACATTTGATGTTTTTGTGGAGGTGGAATCCCGGGCTCACACATACAGGCAGGAGCTCACCACTGAATCGCAGGCCCCACCCCAGCCTCGTTCTGATAGCAAGATGCTGATATAAGGGGAGGCGGGGGAAGAGTCTATGAAGACTGCTGGAACCCTGCCCTAAGTCTAAAACTCTTTTAATTTTTAATTTTGTTTATTTTTGTCTTTTTGAGATAAGGTTTCACTGGGCAGTTCAGGCTGGCCGTGAACTCACTTTGTAGCCTACGCTACTTTTTTTTTTTTTTTTGAAACATAGTCTCACCATGTACAACAGACTGGCCTTGAACTCAACCTTCAACTTGTAGGGATTCTCCTGCCTCAGCCTCCTGAGGGCTGGGATGATAAGCATGCACCATTGTGTGCAGCTGAAATTGTTTTGAAAAAGAAAAGATGATTATGCTAATACATCCTCACACAAAATTAAGCATTTTATATTTAAGTTCCTCATTTCTTTTTCCAGCATCGGCAGCAGTGGTCCTTAACATACCTTAACAAATCTAGGTGTTTTTTTGTTGTTGTTGTTGTTGTTGTTTTGTTTTTTAGAACTGGGGATTAAACCCAGGGGCCCTTTTGAGACAGAGTCTTGCTAAACTCCCCAGCTGGACTCGAGCTTGACATCTTCCTGTCTGCGCCTCCCTCAGTGCTGTGCCACCATGCCCAGCTACATCCAGAAATTTTCTATGAGCTAAACCTATGTAGTTTTTTTTTTTTTTTTTGGTACCGGGGATTGAACTCACGACTGCGCACTTGCAAGGCAGGCGCTTATGCCGCTGAGCTAAATCCCCAGCCCTGTAGTTTTTACACAATTGAGATAAATATACATACTCTAGAGCCGGGGATGTAGCTCAGTGGCATAAGCACCTGCCTGGCAAGCACGTGGTCATGAGTTCAATCCCTGGTACACACACACACACACACACACACACACACACACACACACACTCAATCTAGTACTGCTGTTTAGCAGCTTACTTGTTTTTTTTTAGGTATCGGGGATTGGACCCAGGGTCCTGCATGAACTTGTCAAGTGTTCTACTACTAAGCCACATCACTAACCTATTTTTATGCTTTATAATTGATATATTTCTGTAAATGATTCATTCATTCTTTTAATTTTCTGAGGGCAGGGGATATAGCTCAGTGGCACAAGCACTTGCCTGGCAAGCACAAGGTCCTCAGTTCGATTCCTAGCACCAAAAAAAAAAAGCAGTTTCTGTATTAGCTTTGAATCTTGCTTTGCTTTCATAGATATTATATATAATTGCTATGCAGTCCTATGGGGTTTTTTTTTTTTTATAATTCACCAAGTACCAGCCACCACCCACCCTTGTATGAACCAGGCAGTATTCTGAGTGCTTTATATGGTAGCTTATTGAATTCACATCAAACGAAAGAGCTAGGTATTATTGCTTATCTCCACTTTGCAGCTGCGGATGCTTAAGTGCAGAAATGCAGTAATTCGTTCAAGGTCATAGCAAGTGAAGAGTGAGGCTTTGAACCAAGGCATTCTGGTTGTAGGGTGTACGGAACCCACCACATCCTGCCTCCAATCCTGCCCCCTCGAGTTTATGTTAGGAAGCCCCATTCTTCCTAACACTCACATGAAGGCCCATATAATCAGACTCTCCCCCGCCAGAGTCTTTGATTCTCATTTCTCTGCAGCCCACAGTTCCCCAGCTCTGGTTGCCCACACACCTCCTCAGTATCCCACGGGCTCCACAGACTTTAAATTGATTCAAACTTAACTCATTCTTCTCCCACCCGCGTCTCCTCCTGTGTCCTCTGATTGGTAATGCCATCACCCATTAGATACCCGGGACGAGCCAGATTGAGAGGGAGGCAGGAAGCTGAAATAGGTAGGTCCCAAAAGACATGGGAAGTGTATGGATTAGTAGAGTAGGTAAATAGCCTTGCAAACAAATAAAAGATAGATTAGCTTTGGACATCTGGAGAAAACAGGTGGGAAGAAGGAGGATGGAGGAGCCAAATTTAGGCTTTAGGCCCTTATCTAATCATCACCAAGACAACTGCGTTGCTACGGTAACAGCGCGGGCTTTAACGTACTCCCTGATAGCTCGTCGGCTACCGTTACCTCCCCGCCAGCCAGACGCTACTGCTAGGGAGGCTTACGGGCCTCCGAGCACCGCTTTGGGGGGCGGGGATTACTGCTGCAATAGCCAATTAATAAGCTGTAGCCTGCCCCGATGAGCTCTGCGGCGTAGAGCGACAAGAAGGGTTCGGGACTTTTTTGGCGCTCGTCAAAGGGCGTTGAAAAGGGCGGGCTTGCGTCCTCAGCTCACCATTTAGGAGCTGAGTGGAGAAGAGAGGGGCGGGGCCGGGGTGAGTCCGACTGGGGGAGGGGCCCAGGTAATCCGTGGGTGGTTCCGCCTACCCTCGTTTCTGCCCAATAGAAAGCCAGGAAGCCAGTGGGATTGTTGGGATGTCCAATAAGCATCGCCTCCAGGCCCCGGTGCGGGGCTCTACTATCCAGTAGGCAGTGGCGGTGGGCGGGCGCAAGCGACAGGCGGTGCGGCGGAGGCGGAACGGGCGCTGCGGCAGGAGGGAAGATGGCGGACGAGGAGAAGCTGCCGCCCGGCTGGGAGAAGCGCATGAGCCGCAGCTCAGGTGCAGCTGGGGTCGGGACTGGGGCGGGGCCGCGCGAGCCCAGGAAGCAGGGCTCGAGCTCTCCCCTGGGAACGTGGCGCCACGGCCGCCTTCCTCCCGCGGAGTCTTGGGTTCTGCACGTTGTTCCCGGGGTAGCGGCGTCGGCCCACCCTGTGCGGAGTGTGAGCTCCAGAGGCTGGGACCCAGGGAAACTGAGGCAGGGGCGGGATGGATGAGGGACCGAGAAACTGCAGCGCCGCCCCAGGGCATGCTGATGCCTCTTGGCCTAATGCGCAGGATGCCCTGGGGAACTCTGCGCTCCGCTGGGCGGGGGGAGGGGGGTTCCCCTGGAAGGAGGACACCCCCGTGCCGTGCGACCGGCGAGTGACCCAGGTTGCTGCCCGGCCTCGAGTCCACAGCTCAACCCCGGCTGACAGCCTTACTATTGAATCTGCAGTATCCGAGGTGATACTGAGAGGTCGGCTCCCGTGCTTGGGGTCTGATACAAGGGTGTGCCTCGGTCATGACCGTGTTTGTTTATATCGCGCCCAGCATCGTGCCAAGCACTTGACTATTTAAGTTCTCTCTCTGAAGCGCCACAGTTCTTGTACAGTAGTTATTACTCCCAGTTTACATCTGAGAAAAATCTGAGGCCAGAACACTGAAGAAACTCATGAGTTGAGGCCTTTTTCACGTGTCCCTGCCAATGCCCGACAAGCAGGCGTAGCATCTTTGGGTAGGTCCAGGGTTCCTGTGCTGCCTCCACAGCCCATAGTAATCACAGTCGCTGTAATAATTCTGTTTTCCTGAGCACCCAGCGCTGTGCTGAACGCTTTGCATACATTGACTCGTCCCCTTGGCTCCCTGAGTGTTAACGTCCTTACTCTCTGGCCTCTCCTCATTTTGCAGATGAGAAAACTGAGGTTCAGGGAGGTGGAATGGCTAAAGCTCTAGAGTCACTGGCCCAGCAGGATCGACTCCCGAATCCCTGCACTTGCCCAGACTGCCCCAGCCCTGACCTGTGACTGTGATCTCCAGCATATTCCTGACACCCCACAAAGCTCTGGGGACATTGCTGCTCTCTGGGACCCTGGCAGCTGCTTCGAGGGTGATGCCCACCTCTTCATAGTCCTAGGTCCTCTATGCAGGCCAGACTCTTAGCTCTAGGGATGACACCCAGCATCTACAGGGACCTTCCTTCAAGCTTCTTGTATGTTCCTGCCTTCCTGGGGGACACCTGGCCTCCAGTAATGCTGCTTTCTAGCTCAGCAGCACAGGGCGCTAGGCAGGGGTTAAGAGCAGAGGCTTTGGGTGTGGCACAACTGAGTTTGGTCCCTGTCTTCCTAACTAGCACAGGGATGCAAAAGTTGAGGCCTCAGTCTTGTCTTCTATATAATGGAGATAATAAAAGCGGTCCCAAGTGGGGCTGCAGTGGTGGAGTCCTCACCTAGCATGCACAAGGCCCTGGTCTTGTTCACCAGCACTGTGTTAAAAAAAAAAAAGAGAGAAAGAACGGGGTGTGCCTCACTGTTGGCACACACTAGGAGTCCCCAGCTACCCAAGGAGGCTGAGTGGGAGGACTGCTTGAGCCCAGTTCAGGGCCACACTGGACAACATAGCAAGTCCTTGTCTCCGAAAAAAAAGCAAAAAGTACATGCCTGTAATCTGAAACAAGTGTGAGCCCAGCGTGAGCAGTTTAACAACTTGGAGAGACCCTGGCTCACTTCGCTGCGAGTTTGAGGCCAGCCGGCGCTGCATAGTGAGACGCTTCCCCCATCTCAAAACATAAATAAAAAGGGCTGGGGACATAGCTCCACTTAGAGACCTTGAATTCTACCTCCAGTACCTCAAAAAGACAAGCTTTCCAAAAACCTGTCCCACTCCTAAGTGTGGCAGGCTGGGTGCTAAGCATTTCACAGATGCGTGAACTCTGTTCTCGCAGTCCTCCAGGCAGGGATTATCTCCCATTTACAGATAAGAAAACTGAGGCCCAGGAGAGGTAGATGGTACAGAAAGTGGCTGAGCCAGATGCAAACCCTGGGGTGGCCTGGCTGCTGAATTCTTGCCTCCCCCTGTTCCGCTACCCCTTGGTTGTCCTCCCACAAGCGAAAACTCGCATGTTCAGCGCCCCACCTAGAACCATGACCCGTAAGGGCAGGGAGCCCGGATCAGTGGGTCCTGCGGCCCATGGCTGACATGGGGGTGTTCAGTGCGTGAAGACCTCTCCCAAGCCTGCCCCTCACTGCGGCCCTCTGCGCCAGCCCCAGCTGAACCCCTGCCATCTCCCCTGCAGGCCGCGTGTACTACTTCAACCATATCACCAACGCCAGCCAGTGGGAGCGGCCCAGCGGCACCAGCGGCAGCGGTGGTGGCAGCAAAAACGGGCAGGGGGAGCCCGCCAGGGTCCGCTGCTCGCACCTGCTGGTGAAGCACAGCCAGTCGAGGCGGCCGTCGTCCTGGCGGCAGGAGAAGATCACGCGGACCAAGGAGGAGGCCCTGGAACTGATCAACGGTGAGCGGGCGGGCGGGGGACAGGTCTCGCAGGGGCCCGCAGACGCCTCACCGGAGCCCGCATCCGCCGCAGCCCACTCAGCCGCCACACGTGGTAGTGGCCGACGGAGGAGGGCCTGTGTGTGGCACGAGCCTGGCCCCGCAGCCGGCTGTCTTTCTCCTGTCCACGCAGCATTTGAGAGTGAGCCGGGTGGGGGCAGAGGACCCTGGCACACCTGAGTGTGCACAGCAGCAGTGCCTTGCGGGCTCTGGGACCTCAGGGACACATGTCACATCCCCAAGACTCGTTTTGTGTGGAAAGTAGGTATCACGGTCCCCTGCCCCCAAGGAGTGCCGTGACATTGGGGGCCAGTGTGTGGTCCTCAGGCAGCGGGCTGTTCTCAGTGGTGCTGTCACCAAAAGGGGCCGGGGTGACATGGAGGTGGGTCTTGGAGTGAGAGCAGACAAGAGCAAGCAAGGATAGACCCAGGCAGCAGACCTGGTGAGCTAACTGACCGCAGGGCAGAGGCTGTTCCCTGCTTGCTTCTGTTCCTCTAGGACAGCAGTGAACCTACTGGGTGTGGTAGCTCATGCCTGTAATCCCAACGCTTGGGAGGCTGAGGCAGGAGGATCCCTAGAAGTTCAAGGCCAGCCTGGATTACGTAATGAATTTAAGGCCAGTCTGTACTACATAGTGGGTCTCGCACTTGCCACAGTCCTCCTGCCTCAGCCTCCTGAGTGCTGGGATTACAGGCGTGTACCACCACACCCGGCTGTGAGTTGTTCTTCTAAACTAAAGCTTTCCTATTCAGGTTTAATTGCAGCACTGGCACTTTGCGATCAGTAAGTGGATTTTGGGTTGGAGTGTGGGCACTCGTCCCTAAAAGGTTCACCATCCCTGGCCCAAGATCTGGAGCAGGGGCACGACCTTGTTCTTTAAAGACAGATGACTTCTCTTTCAGGTTCGGTGGGCACTACAGCCTCCGTCAGCTCTGCCTTGGAACTCCGCATCAGGCACGATGTGAACACACAGGTCACGGCCTCTGGGTGCCAACCAAACTGTTCACAAAGTCAGGGCTGTGTGCTGTGGTGCACGCCTGGCGTCCCAGCCACTCAGGAGGCTGAGGCGGGAGGAGCGCAAGTTTGATGCCAGCCCAGGCAACTTAGGAAGACCTCGTCTCTAAATAAATAAAAAGTCTGAGGGTGTCGCTCAGTGGAAGAGCTCCCAGGGTTCTGTTCTTAGAACTGCAAGCAGGATTTGGCCTCCGGGCACGATTTGATAGAACCCTGGTCCAGAGCTATCAGCATGACCCCTGCTACCTACATGTCATGACTTCTGTTGATTAATTGATTTGTTTTCCTTTTTCTTGTGTTTTTTTGTTTGTTTTTTTTTGTTTGTTTGTTTGTTTTTTTGGTTGAGACAGGGTCTCTCTATGTAGTTCATACTGGCCTTGAACTCAATATGTACCCTAAGCAGGCCTCAAATTTGAACCAGACCTCCTGCCTCAGCCTCCCGGATTCTGGGATTACAGGTGTGCACCATCATGCCTGGCTGTATTTTTTGTTTTTTAAGGCAAGGTCTCGCTGTGTGGTTCAACCTGGCCTTGAACTCACTGTGTAGCCCAGGCTGGCCTCGAACTCATTGGGATCCTCCTGCCTCAGCCTCCCAAGTGCTGGGGTCATTGGTGTGCGCCACCACATCCAGCTACTCCCATTTAAACTCATTAAAATTAGAGGAAATTAAGAAGTGGGCCTTGAGTCACACTGGTCATTCCTTGGAAGTTTAGAAGTCACTCATGGTCACAGCTACCATCTGGAAATGTTTCTGTGCTTTCAGGAAGTCCTGGCAGTCAGGTCTGGCTTCCTCCTCCCCAGCCTCTCTCCCCAGCTGCTCCTACCCTGCTCGGCCAGTGCCCTTCTGCCAGGTCCTGGCTGTGTGACTTTGGGCAGGTGACTTAATGTCTCTGAGCTTCCGTTTTCTCACTGGTTGTTAGAGTAGTGGGACCCGCCTCCCAGGACAGTCAGGAGGACTCTGACCTAATGCAGCGGCAGCATGGGGCATCTGTGGAAGTTACAGTTGGTGACCGTCACTGCGATGCGAGGCCAGGAGGGCCTCCGTCAGCACGGGCTGCTGTTTTGTCATTATGTCACCGAGCGTGGGGCTGCACACATACACAGCCATGCCCGTCTCCCCATCCAGAGGGCGTCTGCCACCACCTTCAGCTTCCTGCATCCTAGGTGTTACTGAAAGACGCCGAGCTAGGCATGGTGGTGCACACCTGTAATCGCAGCTACTCAGGAGGCTGAGGCAGGAGGACCGAGAGCTCAAGGCCAGCCCAGACAAGTTAGTAAGACCATGTCTCAACATACAAAATCAAAAGGGCTCTAGGTCGAGCCCCGCCTTAGTGTGTGAGGCCCTGGGTTTGATCTTCAGCAGGGGGCGGCAGCCGGAAACACGGGGCCATGAGGGACCTGGTGGAGACACCTGCATGGTGGGACCGTGCAGGGCCCCAGAGGGCTGAGTCCGGGCTGGTGACAGGCCTGGTGCCCCAGGGGAAGAAGAGGAAGTGGGCGGAAGGGGGTGCAAGATGACCCTTGGTCCTCCCAGCTCCTAAGAGTCCCAGTTCTGAGACTTCTGGCAGGAGCAGGAGGGAGTGGGCGTCTGGAGATGGAGTTGAGGAGGCATCGTCTCCAGCAGAGGGCCAGGAGGAGGCGCGCTGTGGGAGAGGGGCACGGTGTGGGCTTGGCAGAGGCCTGGGGTTTGGCAGGCAGCCAGGCCAAGACAGGTACGCAGGGTGACCCAGAGACACGCGGAGGCTGAGGCAGGCGGGGACAGCAAGATAGGCCCAGGTCTGGCCAAGGCAGGTAGGATGTGTGTGTGGCCGGCGGGGCTGACCCTGCAGGAGGTCTGGGGCTCCTGAGCGAGGCTGCAGTCTTAGAAGGAAAGTGGGGGTGCTCCCAGCAGGCAGCCAGGCCCTTAGATGTGGACCAGGAATGTCAGTGGGGTCCCCCGGCCTGTTCGGGGCACACAGAAGCCTTGGGAGTCGTTGCAGCCTGAGGCGCTGTGACTTGAACTTGGTGGCGGTATGGGGGGCTGGGGTTCTGGAGAGGTGGAGGAGGCAGGATCCGAGGCCTCAGGGATAGGCCAGCTGAATGGGGTTGGGTATTGAGAAGGAGGGGGCGGGAGGTCAGAGTGGCAGGGCTCCCCCTGGGGTCACTCAGTTTCCACGTCGCTGGGGACCATGACAGTGGCTGTGCAGATGCAGGACAGTGGGCTCCGGCTGGTGCTTGCTCTGCACATGGCACTGCCTCAACCCTGGGCACCAGCTGGAACGGGCAGGTGGCAGGGATGGAGGAGAGAGCAAGGTCCCTGCTGCTACCCAGGGCCCCCGCTGGGGACCCCAGGAGGGACATAGGAAGCCCGGCAGGTCCAGCCGCACAGCCCCTGGCGACCTTGGGCCAGGGCTCCCTGTCTGCGTCTCGGGCTGTCAGGAGGACAGCGAAGTGGCCTGGCCAGGGACCATGGGACGTGGGGGGGGGGGGTCGGGCCGTCCCGAGCCATCTCAGTGCTCGTTTTCTCCCCTTCCTGGAGATGACGATCCGGGCAGCGTCCACCCCAGCTGGCAGGCTGTGCGCACAAGTGTCACCAGTGCCCATTTAGCGACTGAGCTGCTCTGTGCTCTGAGGGCCACCTGCAGGAAACAGCGCTGCCCGGGTTCTGCGGAGGCTTCTCTGCAGTGGCTGGGCCTCGGCCAGTGGCTGTCAGGAGCCCAAGCCCGGCGGGGTGGCGTTGCCGGTATCCTTGATGCAGGCGGGAGCAGGCACAGCCCCGCTGCAGCCCTGCGTGCCAGGTGCCGGAGGCCCGGAAAGCAGGGTGCCCCCGTCATGTGCCCTCACAATCCTTTGCCCAGACAGGGTCCCTGGGCTCCTTTTACCTGGTGCCCCCAAGGTCACTGGCACCCTTCAGCCTGCTAGCGTCAGGCAGGGTGTCTGGCCCCTCCTGCGGGTCCCTGCAGCGGACACACATCACCTCTCCCTGGCGCTAGGACCGGCAGCAACCTAAGGATGGGCTGGGCGGGGGATGGGATCTGTCTCTAAGGCGGGTGTTTGCTCCCCGGCTCCCCCCAGTGGCCTGGCAGCTCAGCAGCAGTCTCTGCAGGTCACAGCGCCGGAGCCCGAGGTCAGGTTCCCGCCAGTTTGGTTCCCAGCCACTGTCTCAGGTGTCCTCACACGTGCAGAGTGCAAGAGAGTCGCAAGGACCTTTGGTGTCTCTCGCTTTGTTTTTTCTTCTGTTTCCTTTTGAGGCTGGGTCTCACTGTGTAGCCCAGGCTCGCTGGACTCTGGATCACGTGATCTTTCGTCCTGAGCAGCTGGACACCAGCCGTGTGCCACTGTACCTAACGGTGTCTTGTTTATTTTGTTTTTTAGGGTCTCAGTATGCAGCTCAGGCTGACCTTGAACTCACTAGGTAGAGCCTCAAACTTGCAGTGATCCTCCTGCCTCAGCCTCCCAAGTGCCAGGATGACAAACATGCACCACCAGATGTCTTTTCTTATAAGGACAGAGATCTTACCTGGGTGTGGCGGTGCCCATCTGTCATCCTGGCAGTGTGGGAGGCTGAGGCAGGAGAATCACAAATTGAAGCTCAGTCTTAGCAATTTAGCAAGACCCTGTCTCAAAATTTTAAAATGGGGGCAGGGTATGTAGCTTAATGCAAAGGCCCTGGTTTCAATCCCTGGTACCGAAAAAAACCACAAGTCCTGTGGGATCAGGGCCCCACCCCGGCTCAGTTACTGATTGGCAGCCCCTCGCCCAGTACAGTCACACCCAGGGCTGGGGCGTCCTCAGGCACCTGGGAGGGCACAGACGACTGGGCACAGCTCCTATCTGTGAAGGGCTCTCTGGGCGGTCGCTTGTTCCCCATTTTACAGTCCAGTCAGTGAGGCTCGGGTCCAAACCCAGCAGCTGGGGCTCCAGGTCAGCCCGCGCTGTGCCAGGAGCCGCGCTCGGCCAGAGCCCCGGGGTGGCACTTGAAGCGGCCGCGTCTCAGGGAGGTGGAGGAGGCCCGGGGAGTCCGGCCTCTCCTTTGGGTGCTGAGGTTCAGGTAGAAGAAAGGAAGAGGCGAGAATTCCAGAATTCTGCCTGAAAGCCAGCGGGCGGGGGCTCTGTCTCCCTCCCGCCACCCCGGAGCTCCTTCTGTCCCATTTACCACGTCCTTGTCGCCGGCGAGCTTGTGTTTGGGGTTCCAGCCCCGGGAGGCGAGGTGGGCAACAAGGAACAAATGGACCCAGACCCTGTCCTCGACAGACACAGGCAGGACAGGGGGCATCACACACAGCCACTGCTGGGCTGGGGCGCTTTGGGGGAGACCAGAGAGACAGGCAAGTATGGGGGGCAGGCGGCAGCAGGCAAAGACTGGAGATGGGGGAGGTAGAGGGCACGGGACGGGATGGACTTCACTGTGGCCTGGGTGTCACCTTGGGCTGTATGAAATCAGGGGACACAGTACTATACTGCCCATCCCCCTTTTGAGGGTTTTTTTGGTTGGTGTCGTTCTATTTTGAGACAGGGTCTCCCTATGTAGCCCTGGCTGACCTAGAAGTCAGGGCGTCCTCCTGCCTCAGCCTTATTTTGAGACTCTGTAAGCTACCCAGCCTGGGCTTGGAACTTGTGGTCCTCCTGCCTCGGCTTCCTGAGTGCTAGGACCACAGGTGGGCCCCACCATGCCTGGTAAGGGAAGTTTCTCTTATTTGTTTGTTATTTTGAGACATGATCTGGTTACACAGTTCAGGCTGGTCTGAACTGCACAGCAGCCCTCCTGCCTCAGCTTCCCGAGTGCTGGGGTGACCACTGCGCCCGGCAAGCTCCTGAGGGGATGTCCTCAGAGCCCTGTGGGCTGCGAGGGGCGTCATATGTGCTCCGTGCGTGAAAACACTGGCAGGGATCCCACGGGCCTGGCAGGACCAGGGCTGCACCTCGAGGTGACAGCTGGGGACAGTTTACTTCCAGAGGTAGCAGGCGCCTGGGTGCTGTAGGGCCGTGTCCTCGCTGGTCCCTGTCCCACACAGAAGGGACAAGTAGGGAACCCAGAGTGTGGGGGAGGCCCTGTAGGTACCGAGGCCCAGGAGAAGAGCGGGACAGCTGACCCGGGCACGTCTGCTCCGGATCAGCGTCGCCGGCGGAGGGGCCGTGTGCGCCTGGGCACCTGGGTGACAGCACCGGGCAGCGCCTCGTGGGGACAGCTGGATCTGCCCATGGCGCAGGGGTGGCAGAGCAGAGGGGAACGGGGCAGCTTCGTCTGGCCCTGGGCAACGCGGCCCACGAGGGACGGAGAGTGGCGACAGCAAGTGGCACTTGTCAGTGTTTCCCTCACATGGGTGCTGTGTGCCACCGTGGCGTCGGGCACATGACTGGCTGTGGGGCCAGACAGGACAGAGCGGCCTGCATCTAGCAGCATGCAGGCCAGATACCGAGGCCTCTGCTGTCCCCACTGTGTCCTCCGGGTCATGGTGTCCCCCGCAGTGGATCGAGGTGGCGCTGACGTCGGGTGGGAGACAGGCCGGGGGCCCCTGCGCAGCTGGGGTCGGTGCTGCGTCAGGCAGACAGCAGGGGCTTGGCGGGACTTGAAGCACTGGTTGGGTCACCAGAGGTCCCTGTGGGGCTCACACATCGACACCCGGCAGGCAGGGTGAGACCGCGTGTGGGTCTCGGGAGCTGCGGGCGGAGCGTCAGGTGAGGAGGGTGCAGACACCACCCACAGGTGTCAGCCACCCTCACCTCTCGAGGGCAGGCAATGGGGACGGCATGGTCACAGGTGCGTCTGGAGGGGCGACAGCTGCCTGGTCACACCCCGCCTGACCGGTGGCCCTTCCTTGTCCCGTCCCCTGCAGGCTACATCCAGAAGATCAAGTCGGGCGAGGAGGACTTCGAGTCTCTGGCCTCACAGTTCAGCGACTGCAGCTCGGCCAAGGCCAGGGGAGACCTGGGCGCCTTCAGCAGAGGTGGGCACAGGCCCTGCTCCCCGCCGGTCTGCGCCGCTTTCTGCCGCGGGGCCGCCAGTGGCCACCAGGTGGCAGTGTGGTGCCTCCCTGGGCTTGCAGCAGGCGCTGTGGGCAGGGGCGCAGAGCCTCCCGCCATTGTCCTTCCTCCTGGGGCCTTGGACTGTGTGTCCAGCGCCACTGTCCCTGTCACGGGCCCAGCAGGGTGGTCCTGGCCTGTCTGCCAGTGACCTCTCCTCCTGAGGGAGCGCTCCAGGGTCCCCCAGAGTCTTCCTCGGCACCCTCAAATGTGGGGAAACCAGGGGTGCGAGGAGGCGGAGTCAGATGGGCACCCTGATTTGAGGCCAGTCCGGCCAGGGCTGAGGGAACTGGGGAGCCACGGTGACACTGCCGCCCGCCGTCCTCAGGGTCCGCAGAGGCCAGGGCTGCCCAGGCCAGGCTGGGGGCGCGGTGTGCGGGCAGCTGCTGAGGAAGGGGCGCCAGGGAGGAGCCCTGGGGCTGGGGCTGGCGCCCCGGGCCGGGAGGGGAGTCCGGCTCCAAGCCCACCTCGCGGCGCACAGTGGCGGCAGTGGTGCAGCCTCGGCCACCACCCCTCATGCTGTTCTCAGGCTTCCTGGGGCCCCCTTAATGTCCCAGCCCTCCCCGCCCTGTGGCTCAGCCGGTGACAGGGCCATAAACTCGGTGACGGATGAGCGCTGCCGGGAGCCCCATCTGCCGCCACCGTCAGGGCGCCGACCGCGCTGACCGCCTCCTCCCCTCCCCCACCCTGCTGTCCCCAGGTCAGATGCAGAAGCCGTTTGAAGACGCCTCGTTCGCGCTGCGGACGGGGGAGATGAGCGGGCCGGTGTTCACGGACTCGGGCATCCACATCATCCTGCGCACGGAGTGAGGCGCGGCGCCCCGCCCCGCCCGCCTCGCCGCCGCCGCAGTATTTATTGTCCCCGCGGCTGGGGGGCGCCGAGACGGGCGCTGGTCTCTCTGCCCCCGGCCCAGTCGGGGCTGCCCGCCAGTCAGCCTTGACCTCGGCGGAGCCGCGGGGTGGGGAGGCCCCAGCCCCAGGGGATCAGGGGCGGCCAGTGTCCCCGGGCCCCGAGGCGGGCAGCAGGGCCCCGTCCACTGCAAAAGCCAAGGATGCGCAGTGCCCGGCCGGCTGGCTGCGGGCCCGGGCGGCAGCCGGGCAGCGGCACCCTCGCCTCCTCCATTAAAGCCGGAACCACTCTGCTGGCCTGTGTCTCACTCGCCACCTGGGGAGGCGAGGGGGTGGGTGCCTGGGTGTCCACGCTGCTCCCCGCCCCAAAGCCTCCCTTCTCCCAGTCCCGGGGTCCCAGTGGGAATTCAGCAGTGTCCACCCGATGCCCCGCTGCAGGTACGGCGCATTCCACCCATGGCCCAGCGCCAGCTGCCGGGAGCCCCCCCCATGGGCCTTGGCAGATGCTGTTGCCGTGGAAACAGCCCCACCCACCCTGGGGGAGGGGCTGGGAATGCGTACAGCTTGGGGCTGCTTTGGGGGAGCAGGGGGGCTGCCGTGATGGGGTTCTGCTAGCTCTAGGGAGGGCCCCCACCTGCCTGTCATCTCCCCAGGCCGCCTGTGCGCCTGGGCCTGGGCTGGGGGCTCGGGATTCAGCCGGGGGTTGTGGATTCTCAGTGGAGACGGGCGACACCCTTGCTGGACAGTGGTCAGCCTGGATCGCAGTGGCGGCTGCGGCTGGCGGGGACTGGGGTCCTGAGCAGCACGGAGCTGGGCCCCCAGGGCACCCCAGCGCCGTCCGCAGAGCGCTGTCGGGAGGTTTGATGACCGTCCTCCCGCCCGTGCACAGCCGCGGTTGGCCACACCCCTCCTCCAGTTTCCCGAGGGCTCCAGGCGGGCAGGCAGCGGCCCTCTGCCCCCAGCAACAGTTGGGTGATCTGTGGAAGCGACCGCGTCCCCACCCCGAACCCCTGGGGACCCCACAGGACCTAAAATGCTGTGGGGGGCAGCAGAGTGCTGTCCCCGTGACACTGTCACCTTGGGCATCCAGGGTGCATGTGTGTGTGTCCCCCTCTTCGTCTGTCCTGTGCATTCCCAGGTGCCCCCCCCCGTTGCCATGGACCTCGGCTCACCCTCCCTGTGAGCGTGGTGAGAACGCGCTGTCATGTCAGATGAATGGGTCCCCGGAGCCCGCGGTGTCCTGGTGATTTATTACTGAGGAGCTGTGGCTCCCCTGCCCGCCCCGCGGCCCCTCCCGGAGCCACAGGGAGCCGTAAATCCCCGGCCTTCAGGGCGGTGGCTGCGGTGGCGGTGGCGGTGGCGGCAGCGTCTTCCCGTCGAGAGCCCTGGGCCTTGCACAAGCCAGGCGGGTGCTGAGCCACCGCACCGCACCGCACCTGCGGCTCGCCCTGGACATCGGTCACAGGCGCCTGCGGGTCATCGCAGGGCACTGCAGCCTCCCGGTCACAGCCTCGGGCAGGTCCCCACAAGGAGGCAGGAGGTGAGTTCAGGGCCAGAGCCTCACCCGAGGCAGACGGGAGCACGCAGTGACACTGGCCTGCGGAGGGCAGTGTCATACCCCGGCCTGATCCCTGGCCAGAGCCTCAAGGAGAGATGAGGCTGTGGGAGTGACAGACAGACAGACAGACAGACAGTGGTCCCAGACAGACAGACGTGGTGCCCCAGTGAGTGTGCGGCACTGGGGCTTGAACCCGGGGCCCCTGCACTGAGCTCCCTCAGCCCTTTTTAATGTTTTATTTTGAGACAGAGGCTCGCCGAGTCACTGTGTAGCCCAGGCTGGCCTCAAACTTTGAGGGACCCTCCTGCCACAGCCTCCTACGATGCTGGGACCGCAGGTGTGGGCCGCCAGTTTCTGTTCATCTGTTTAGCAGGTACCCGGCCAAGGGCCTGTCCCTGAGCCAATCCAGAAATCCATCTTTACTTCTCCTGTCACACTTGCTCATTTAAATGGAAATTAATTGGTCTTCGGGAGGGTTCCTTTAAAATTGGTTTTAAATGAGTGCATTAGGCAGCCCCATTTATTATGCATGGGTTTCCTCCCCAGTATGGCGGTGTCCGAGTTCCCGGAGATGATTTAATCAGGGAGGCCATTAATTAGAGCTGGGGAGGGCGGTCACTCGCCACACCCTCCGGTGGCCTCAGCAGGGTGGAGCGTGGGCCACCCAGGTCCAGTGAGGGAGCAGTGCCACCCCTCTGTCCTTCATCTCTATGGCACCTCCACGTGCCACCCCACACCGAGCCGACCCGGGCAGATCCGGCAGGCAGAGCCCTCGTCTCAGCCTGGCCTCCGAGAGCTCCAGTCCTGCTAGGAGCCATCCCTGCCCGGGCTCCCTCCCAAGCACAGGGCTCCATGCCTGTAATCCCAGCACTCTGGGAGGCTGAGGCAGGAGGGTCTCAAATTGAAGCCCAGCCTGAGCAGTTTAGCAAGACCCTATCTCAATAAAAAAGGCTTCGGGTGTAGCTCAGTGCAGCGGCCTTGAGTTCAGCCCCCTGCACCACACACACACACTCACTGTCACACTCACACTGTCACACTGTCACACTCACACGCCAGTAAGAGAGTGGGGCTCCGGCTGTGGGCTGTGGGCTGTGGTGGGTCCACCCTTAACTCAGGCCACGCACACCTTCTGCCTGTGGTTATTAACTCGGGTCAGGGGTGACTCAGTAGGAAACATGATTTTTGAAATCACAAAGTGAAAAGAAAGGATGAATTCAGCGGAGCCCAAGGGCTTGCCCTGGAAAGGGGCCCGCACTCTGCCCCAACCGCCCGGTTCGCCAGCAGGGACCAGTGCCAGTCGCCACCTGTGCCTCCACCTCGGCCACCGACACACACAGCCACGGAAGCGTCAAATGGCAAAGGTCCCGTTTATTCCGGCAACCCAGAAAGAAAACGTGAAAATAAAACAGAAAAGATCCATGCAGGCAACTCCAGGGTGGGGAGGGAGGGAGGAGGACCAGTGGGAAGCAGGGAGGAAGGGGGAGGAAAAAGGAAGATGGAGGACCTGAGGCTGAGGTCAGTAAAAAGTCAAGCTGGGTGTGGTTCCGCACACCTGCAGTCCCAGCACTGGGGAGGCTGAGGCAGGAGGATCTCAAATTCAAACCCAGCCTGGGCAAATTAGCAATTTAGTGAAACCATGTGTCAAAAATTTAAAAAAAAAAAAAAAAAGCTGAGGATGTAGCTCAGTGCAAAGGCCTCGGGTTCAATCCCCAGTACCTCCCAGAAATAAAAAAGATGGGGACATTCATAAAAAGGCAGAACGACCAAGAAGTGGAGTATCAAAAGCAGAGATCAATAAAGGAGGAGAGAGAGACAACTGAGGAAATGCAGAGAGAGAGAAATAGAAGGGCAGACAACGAAAGCCAGGCAGAGGCAGGGGGAGAACACAGGAGGGAGAGGGGGTGACAAAGACATAGACCAGAAGGGATGCAGGCAGTGAGGGCCGGATCCCCGGCAGCCCTCGAGTAGCCCGAGCCGCCGGCCTCTGCCGGGGCGCCTAGGGGTCCCCCGCGGTGCTGATGACGTGGAAGAGGGTGACGTTGTACAGCACCTGGTGGCCGTTATTCCAGGTGTACAGGGCCCGCTCGCGGGGGTTGTAATCCAGCATGGAGATGTGTGAGTACTGGTTGTGGAAGGGCACGTCTGTGTACTCGTAGCTGGACGTGTTGGTGAAGTAGGCGAAGTAGACCTTGGCCCCGGCCAGGTGGGAGTTGGTGACGTAGAGGACGCCGCAGATCATGAAGGCCTCGCCCGCGCTGCGCTTGGGGTAGCCGGTGTCCCAGGACCGCGTGACCTCCAGGGTGTGCGGGTCCAGCCGGCTGAGCACGATGTTGCCCGCGTTCTGGTTGGTGGTGTAGACGGCCCAGAGCCCGCTCTCGTCCACCATGAAGTCCATGTCGGAGAAGCCGCCCCAGGAGTAGGGGAAGGTGTTGTTGTAGCCGGCCCCGGGCAGGCTCCTCTGCACCAGCACGGAGCGCGAGCCGAAGTGGTACTTCACCACCACGCTGCTCTGGTACTTGTTGTAGAACAGGGAGCCGTTGTACACCACGTGCCCGGTGCCCGCCCAGGGCTGCGGCAGCAGGTGCTGGACGAAGTTCTGGCCTTTGACGAAGTCGCCCAGGGTGCGGAACTCCAGGACCCGCCGGCCCTTGTAGTAGCCGTCCATGTACCAGACCTAGGGAAGCAACAGCATGCGGGTCACCGCAGGGACCCATCGCGTGACCGCTCGAGGCCGGACGCGGACCTGGCCTCCTGCCCCGCGGCAGCCGCCAGCCGGGTGGCACCTCGCCCCCAAGGACTGGGGGAAACTGGATTCCATGGGCCCAGCAATTCAGGGGGGACTGGACATGGGCTGGTCAGTGTTCACCCAGGGTGACCCCTGTAACCACCCACCAGGTGACCAGGCATACTGTCATCTCCTCCACTACCATCACCATCCTCACAACTGTCATGTGAACAGCGCTTGTCAGTGCCTTCGTTTTTATTACACTGAGGACTGACCCCAGGGCCTTTGCAGTGAGCTACATCCCTGGCCCTCCCTGCTTTCCTCCGTTTCTTACTTTCTTCCTTCCATACATTTATGTCTTTATTTAAATTTTTTTTTTTTAGTTTTTGTTTTTTGAGACAGAGTCTCACTATATGTTCAGGCTGGCCTTCAACTCACTGTGTAGCCCGGCTGGCCTCAAACTCTCGGTGCTCCTCCTGCCTCAGCCTCCTGAGTGCTGGGATTACAGGAGTGAGTCACCGTGCCCAGCTTATTTACTCTATTCTCGAGACAAAGCCCAGGTTGGGTTCGAATTTGCAATCCTCCTGCCTCAGCCTCCCAGAGTGCTGGGATGACAGGCATGTACCACCATCGTGTCCAACAGGGAGGCCTTGTTAGTGCCGATGTCGTGACCATTCTAAAGACAGAGACCAGAGACAGAGACATTGAGGACCCTGCCCAAGGTTCCCTGGCTAGAAAGTGGCCAGACAAGTGTGATTCCCAGCCCAACCGAGTCCCTGAACCCCCAGGACCCACAGGAGGCCGGTGCTAGGACGGAATGGTGGCGGAGACGCTGAGTGGCCTAGCAGTCACCAGCGCCGGTCACTAGAAAGGTCAGTGATGCAGCTCGTGGCTGGTGCGTGTGGGTTCAGGCAACGGGCACCGGTCATTCACTGGACAGTGCCCGGCGTTAGTGACACAGCGATTCAGGGATGTGACGTCACAGTTAGGCCAGGCCACACGGACGGTGGGTCTCTGAGGTCACATTGCCCGGCAAGCCTCCTGCCTCAGCCTCCGGAGTGCTAGGGTTCAGGAGTGAGTCCTTGGGCCCCGCCCCTCCTCGGGCACTGTCACTCACCCGGCTGTCCGTGCTGGGGGCCATGGTGTCCGTCATCCAGGAGCCGAAGCGGGAGCCCATGGCCCGGATGGTGATGGGGTTACTGACCGAGGTCAGCTTGCCGCAGCCTGGGAGGTCGGAAGGGCGGAGGGGGCGAGGGGGGGGCTGGGCGGGGTGGGGGCGTCCAGTGGGGTGGGGAGGGAGGGTCAAGGGTCAAGGTCACTCCCAGCACGGGGGACCAGGTCGCGCTTGGGGTAGAGAGGTCAAGGCCGGAGGTTTAGACAACGGAGGGCAAAACGGTCAGGTGGTGCTGGGGGGGCGGGGTCAGAGGTCAAGGTCAGGCGTACCCAGCTTCTGGGCGCATGCGTGCAGCCGGGCCTCCAGGGCCAGGACGCGCTGCTGCAGGTCCTCGTAGCCGTAGGCGCCCATCTCCTCCTGGATGGCGGCCAGGCTGCCCGAGAGGTTCCGCACCTCCTCCCGCAGCCGCGCGATGGTCCGCGTGTCCGTCTTGTACTGCTCCAGCACCGCGCCCAGGGGCAGCAGCTCCGCCATCCTGTCCTTCAGCTCCTGCCCACCGAGGCAGGTCCTGACCGCGGGCCTCGCCCCGACCTCTGCGCCCCACCGCACCACCCGCCCAGCGTTTCACTGTCCTCGTTTTGCTTTGAGACACGGCGCTGCTAATGGAGCCCAGGCTGAGCTTGGAGCTCACAGGGACCCTCCTGCCTCAGCCTCCCCAGTGCTGGGGTGACAGACACGCGCCACCGCCAGCCTCACCCTGCTGTCTCTGCAGACTGCTCCGCCCGCGGCCGGGGCCCACGGCGCCCCGGGGCCCAGCCGGGCCCGCTTCCTCCCGGGGCCCGCCCTGGCCCAGGGCCCCACCTGGAAGCTCTTGGCGGACAGGGAGCCGTCGGCGGCCCGGAGCCTGGCGTCCAGGCTGCGCATGAGGGTCTCCATGCCGCGCACGTACTGCAGGTCGCGGAAGGTCCGGAGCTCAAGGACTTCCATGGACTGGGACACGTTCTGCACCTGAGACGGGGACCACCGTGCAGAGCAGGGCTCCCTGCCCCACCCCCAACCAGGGACGCCACAGATGTCCCGGCCACCCTCGGCCTCCGCCATGTCACAGCCGGTGCCCGGCAGCTCGGCCGGCCAGGCAGGGCCTGGAGCCCTGCCTCCCACAGGCCCCGTCCCTCACCGCCCACGGCCGCCCTCTGACCCCCGGGTCTGCAGGCCAGCGTCCTCACGCGGCTCAACTGCTGTCCAGCGCGGCCCTGTGCCTCCCCGCCCGGTCTGGGCATTGAACCCGGGGCCTTTGCACTGAGCTACCTACCCGGGCCTTTTCCGTTTTATTTTATGTTACTTTCTGTTGTTCTGAGATAGAATCTCACTATGTAGTTCAGGCTAGGCCTGAACTCACTTCATTGGTCTTGTACGGGCAGCAATCCTCCTGCCTCAGCCTCCTGAGTGCTGGAATCACACACAGGCTTGCGCCACCACTGCTGTTTTGTTTTGTTTGTTTGTTTTTCAAGACAGAGTCTCACTAAATTAGCCGGGGGGGGGGGTATCTCGAGTTTGAGATCCTCCTGCCTCAGCCTCCCAGCACCTGGGAAGATAGGCAGGCAGAACCACACCCGGCCAGGAGAAAGTGTCTTTCCATGACCGTCTAGGAGAGGGTGAGCCCCGCAGCAGGCTCAGAGCACTGTCAGGTCAGGTGCACACGGGGATCTTCTGCCTTCTCAAGCCCCAAGCCCTGGGCTGCATCCCCAGCGCCGCCCAGGAGAAAGCGCTCTTCCCGGCAGCTCTGCACCGCGCATGCGCCTGGGGGGCCGGGCTGAGCCGTGCGGCCCGCCTGGGTCCTACCTTCTCCATCAGCTGCCGCAGCTCCCGGCTCCGGCCGTCCCGGGAGCAGGTGCTTTGCGCCGGGATCACAGCCGTGCACACGCATTTGCCGTCCGGGGCCTGGGCTGAGGTGTACAGCTGCCAGCCCTCCTCGGGACTCTGGAAGAGAGTCTGCGACAGGCGGGGTCAGAAGCAGGGACCCTGCAAGGGACTCCCGCCATCGTCTAACCCGGGCTCTCAGCGATCCTCCTGCCTCAGCCTCCTGAGGGCTGGCATGACAGGCTGCGTCCCTCAGCTGTGGACCCACTGGTGTGGACCACAGCAGGGAACTGGGGGGGCTTCAGCTCCTCCCCAAGTCAGGAATTTGTGCTCCCTCACACACAGGGGTGCGCGCGCGCGCACACACACACACACACACACACACACACTCCTGCCTCCACAAGCACAGTGAGAAGCAAGTGCCTGTAAGCCCAGCACCCGGCGGAGGCTGAGGCAGGAGGGTCTTCAGGAGTTTGAGGCCAGCCTGGGCTACATAGCAAGACCCTCTGCAACACGAAAATAGCGGTTCTACCATCTGGCCGGGAACAATGCCAAGAGGAGCATTCGGGACGCTTTTTTATTTAACTAATATGTTCAGTCTGCATTGGTCGCCTCAGCGGACCCGAGGCGTGCAGCACAGGGCTGAGGACACTCCGAGGGTGCAGCGGGGTGTGGGGTCCCCTCACTCAGCCCGGAGATTTAACCCTAGGTCCTGACTCTGTTTGTTTGGGGTACTGGGGTTAGAATCCAGGGGCCCTCTAACAGACTACCCTCCTAGCTCTTTTTATTTTTTATTTTGAGACAAGGTCTTCCTAAGTTGTCCAGGCTGGCCTCAGTCTGGTGACCCTCCTGCCTCAGCCTTCTGCACACCTGCTGCACCCCCCTGTTCTCCTCCTTTCCCCCGCCCCTCTTTCGTCCTTGATACCAGTGAATGACTTCGGGGCCTCTGCAATGAGCTACACCTCCAGCTCTTTGTATTGTTTTACTTTTAGTTTCTGACCTGCCCAGGCTGGTCTCAGACCCACCACCCTGTCTCAGCCTGTGGAGCCACTGGAATTACAGATGTGTGTCACTGCACACAGAGTCCCAGTCCTTTGATTGGTTCCCCATTGATTAAGCCCTTACTGCTGTGCTCCAGGTAGAAACAACACACACACACAGGCACGCACACAAGCATGCATGCATACCCACCCTCCTCCAGGAGTTTTATTAAAGCGGAAGCAAACAGAAATAAGAAAGTACCAAGTATATACTTGAGAGAATATGGGAAAAGGGCTGAGAGGATGTGGGGGTCACCAAGTTGCCACTGTAGCTGTCATCTGAGCAAAGATAGCAAGGGAGCAGAGGAGCCGTCAGGAGAACAGCACATGCAAAGGCCCTGTGGCCTGGTGTGTTTAGGAGGCCTGTGTGCCTGCAGCAGGGGGATCGAGTGGGTGAGGGGGGAGCTATGGAGGGTTCTAGAGAGACAGAGGGACACACTCAAACTCAAGTGCTCACAGTGACCTCTAGCTGCTGTCCAGGTAAGGGAGAAGGCCAAGACAGAAGTGACCACATGGGTCCAGGCAAGTGATGGTGAATAGTGACTATAGAGATGGGAAATAGAAAACTTTTTTTTTCTCACTATGTAACCCAGGCAGGCCTCACATTCACTCACACGGATCCTCGTGCCTCAGCCTTCTGAGGGCTAGGATTCCAGGTGTGCACCTCCACGCCTGATTTAGGTTTGAATTCGAGATCCTCCTGCCTCAGCCTCCTGAGTGCTGGGAAATGGGAAATGCTGGTCTTTCCCAGAAGGTCTTCTTCCAGGCATGCAAGAGATTCTGATCAACCACAAGTGTTTTATGGGGGGACGAAACACCACAGACATCAACCACCGCGCAGTCATTACCGATGCTGGCTGAGACCCGCAGATAAACCCGGCGGCGAGTCATGAGCAACCCGGAGACTCCCGCTCTCACCCCACCTTTTCCTCTCCCACTCAATAAAGTCTTTTATTTTTTTTAAAGCATTTTGGAATGTGAGCAAATGATATAATTGCTCGGCTGAGCTCAACTCCTGTGCTAATTTATAAGGAAAATAAACCATTGGTAAAGGAGACCTCGCAAACAAACAGCACAAATCGCACTGCGGTCCTTGACACCCGCCTGCCTAACTGGGGAGGCCCCTCGTTACTAGCCCGGGCCCCCTCTGCTCTCAGCCTTGCCTGCACCCAGATGTGAGCTGCATGGGGCTGACATCTATGCAGGACCCCTGGGGTCCCCACCGCCGGGGGCTTCCTGGGGTTCAGGCCACACCCAGCGCCCAGGCTGGGATAAAACCCAGCTCTGTGGCCTCTCCTTTGTGTAGTGCTTTTGCACAGCCTGCCACAGACTCTGTTTTGATTTTTTTAATTTTTATTTTTTGGGTTGTTTGGAGACGGGTCTCACAGTACAGTTCAGGTTGGCACTGAACTCACTGTGCAGCCCAGGCTGGCCTGAAATTCGCTCACAGTGACCCTCCTGCCTCAGCCTCCCAAAACACTCAGATTCTAGTCAGGCGTGCACCGCCATGCCTGGCACTCCTATAGACTTTGAATTGTCTCTGTGACTTGTGATTTCTACCTTATACAATGTAAATGCTATTGCAAGAGCTGTTGGAATGTATCATTTAGAGAATCATAATAAGAAACAAAGCTTGAGGCTCATGCAGTGGTGCAGGTCTGTAACTCAGATACTTGGGAGGCTGAGGCAGGAGGATCTTAAGTTGGAGCCCAACCCTGGGCAATTTAGCGAGACTGTGACTCAAAAGTAAAATAAAAGAGCTGGGAACGTAGCTCAGTGGTAAAATGTTTGCCTAATGTGCATGAAGCCCTGGGTTCAAGCTCCCAAAATTCTGTGCACTCCAGTACAGAGTTGGTTTTTCGCCAGTAGTTTCAATCTGTGGATGACTGAGTAGGCAGATTCTCTCAGGTTCCTCAGGACTGAACCCAAAGCTTTCACACTGAGCTACATCCTCAGCCTTCTCATTTTTATCTTTAATTTTGAGCACAGTCTTGCTTAGTCACTAAGTTGCCCAGGCCAGGTTCGAACTTGTGATCCTCCTGCCTCAGCCTCCCAGAGGGCTGGGATCACAGGCGTGTGCCGCCTCATTCTGCCATAGTCTGTGTTTAGCCCTCTCCTACAGAGCCCCACCTGGGACAATATAGATGGACCCTGAATGCCTGGCCCTTGGCTCTGGAAAAATAAAGAATCAGCTTTGCTTCCTTTCAGGAGGAACCCAGTTCTGTAAACCACACAAAGCCAATCAACAAACAGGAGTGCAGAGCGCCCCTTCCCATCCCCCCTGGCTCCATCCCCAAGCAATTAGGACAAAAACTCCCTCCCCCAAGGACTCTCATTTGTGCAGAAACAAATCAGCCAGTTTCCACATAATGAACCCTCCTCCCTGCTTTGCCTCGCGTGTCCTTTAAGGCAAACAAGGCCTTGTCTCTCCGCGTAGGAAATATTGAATTGTAAAAGAGAAGCGAGCTTTAAGTGGCAGGAAGAGAAAGCCTCCGTGGCTTTCCGAAAATAATTGTCTGTGTCGGCTGCACCTCGAAGCCTTCTCTGCGGCAGGGTAATTAAATGCCTGGGGTCTGGCTGCCAGCTCTCAGCCGCTCAGATCCCCAGACGGGCCCCAAGGGCTTGAGTTCAAAAATGCAGTCAAGTTCCCATCCCTAGAAGCCACTGGAATGTCTTGGAAGCCTTATTTCATTGTTATTATTATTACTATATATTTTTGGGGTTGCTTTGGTTTTGGTTCTTTGAGCCCGGGTCTCCCTATGTATTCCAGGGCAGCCTTGAGTTCACTACGGAGGCCGGGCTGGCCTTTGACTTGAGGAAATCCTTCTGCCTCAGCCTCCTGAGCCTAGCTCATTTTTATTATTTTTTTTTAAGTGGTCCTGGGTAGGGGAGGATCAAATTCAGAAGTCCATGGATACTAGGCAAATGTTCTACCACTGAGCTACCTTCCCAGGTGTTTTTTATTTATTTACTTATTTTTAATTCAGAGACAGGGTCTCACCAAGTTCCCCAGGCTGACCTCAAACTTGGGATCCTCCTGTCTCAGCCTTCTGGGTAGCCGGGTTTACAGGGGTATGCTACCACATCCAACAAGGCTTTATATTTGAGAGTGCAAATGCCATTTCTCCTAGACTGGGTCTAGCTTGAAACCAAAGTCACCAACTCAGAGTAGCACCTCGGAGGCTGAGGCAGGAGCATCTCCTGGTGCAGTGGTGGCAAAACTACGACATGCAAGCTATTTGTTTTTTCTTATAGACAAAAGATGTTAAAGTATGATTTTTTTCTAAACTAAAACCTCAGTGTTCAGGATTAATTCCAGGGTTGGAACTGCAGTAAATAAGTGGGTTTAGGTTGCTAAGCACTGCTCTCTGAAGCTTCACCATTACTGGCCTAGCGTTTGAGACCAGCCTGGGCTGCACAGTGAGACCCTGTCTCAAAAAGGGAAATCTCTGGCCGGCCAGCCTGTGTCACCTGACCTCGGCGAATGTGCCCGAGAAACCAGCCGCTGTCTTCGGCTGAGCTCTGGTTCCAGGTTTAGCACCCCTGCGAATGGCCTCCAAGCAGGTGAGCCCTGTGCTCCAGGAGGGGGTCTCCAAATCGTCCTTTCTGCCTGGGGATCGCCAGCTCCTTTCACCAAAGCTGCTGCCCCAGTGACGCATGGGGTGCCGAGCAGGCCGGGCATGGCAGACTGGAGACACAGCGGCGTCACCGTCGCGGTCAGCTCCGCTGGCCACAACCCACATTTGATTCCCGGCAGCTTCCCGAGGTCCTGGCTCTCAGGGATTCAGCCAGCAGAAGAGCTGCCTCTTAATAAAATGAGCTATTACTGCGTGCGAGGTTGGATAATTCAATCAGGAAGCCGAGGTGGCTTGGGGCTTCTATATTTATTTGTACCCTGCCTTTTCCAGAGAAGTAGCTAAGTGGTTTCCAAGGATATATAAAATACCACAAGACAGCGCCAATTAAGCATCCGGAGGGGGCAGTGAGCCAAGGCCTGGTGGCAAAGCCTGCGTCTCACCCGCAGGGCGTGAGAACCGCCGGACAGGTGCTAGACGGCTGCTCACAACGGGAGACTGGGTTTGGTTTCCTCCTAATTATCTAGCCACAGGAGCAGAGATTTTAAAATGTTAAGCTGAAATATTACACAGTTATTAAAAATCAGAGTTCACAGAGTACTTTTTTTTCCCTCTTTTTGGCGGTCTTGGGGTTTGAACCCAGGGACTTAAAACACTGATTGACATCCCCAGCCCTTTATTTTTATTTGTTTTTCAGATATAGTCTTGCTAAGTTGCCCAGGCCAGCCTTGAACTTGTGATCCTCCTGCCTCAGCCTCCCGAACAGACTTGTGACACCATGCATCAGTTTCAGAGTTTTTCTTTCTCTCTCTCTCTCTCTCTCTCTCTCTCTCTCTCTCTCTCTCTCTCTCTCTCTCTCTTTTAAACAGGATCTCTCTATGGAGCACAGGATGACCTTGAATTTGCAATGATGCTCCTGCCTCAGCCTCCCAAGTGCTGGGATTACATGCCTTTATTACCATGCCTGGCCCGTACCTGGGTTTTTAAAAGTCTGTTTAATTTTTTCTCTCCTTAGGAGAACAAGAGGGGAAGAAAAAGAAAAGAAAAAAAAAAAAAAAACCTCCAAAAGTGGGGACGTAAGCCAGAGCCAGGAGTGAGGCTAAGAAAAACTCATCCCTTCAAACCAACCCATCAGCATATGGTCGGGCCATAAATTTGGCTCCGAGCTCCTTAGCAGCCACCCCAGAAAGAGAAAGCTGGTCATTTATGCTGCTCTCGGTGTCCTGAAACAAAAGTACGCCAGCTGCTCGCAGGAAGACGCGACTATTTTGGGGCCTGAAGACAGGCAGGGATTTCTCCCACGGCCCTCCACAAAAGGACTCCGTGTGAAGTCATCGCCTCGTCCCGAAGACGCCTCACACGGGAACCTCGTCCTCTGCGCAGTGGCACAGAGGGCCTGGCTCCGGGGTGCAGGGCCCGGGGGCCACCCTGGATTCACTCCCGGCTCGAGCAGTCCGGTGCTGTGTGACGTGGGCGAGTTGTTCGGCCTCTCTGTGCCTGTTGATGCATCTTGGGGGGTGGATGGGCCGACGGCCCCAGCTCGTGTCTCTCTCAGCTACTGAGGACGGAACCAGCACCTCCCCTCTGAACTCCGTCCCCAGCCTTTTCAAATTTAACTTTATTTCATTTGGACAGGGCCTCTCGAGGTCACTAAGTTGTCTATCTGAAGTTCTAGCCCGGCCTGGGCAGCTTAGAAACTTAGCAAGATCCTGTCTCAAAAGTTAAAAGTGAAAGAAGAAAGAAAGGAAGGAAGGAAGGAAGGAAGGAAAGAAAGAAAGAAAGAAAGAAAGAAAGAAAGAAAGAAAGAAAGAAAGAAAGAAAGAAAGAAAGAAAGAAGAAAGAAAGAAAGAAAGAAAGAAAGAAAGAAAGAAAGAAAGAAAGAAAGAAAGAAAGAAAAGGAAGGAAGTCCAAGGACAGAGAGAGGTGACGGATGGGAGATTTGCTCATCTCAGCCCCATATGGTCTAGGTACCGCCTGTTCCCAAAGTCCCTTTGATATAACTGGGCATGGGACAGGGGGGTCATGAGCATCTCCACACACTGCCTGTCCTCTCCAGTCACAAGTCCTGCCAGGAACACACCATGCTTGTGCTTTTTGTTTCCTACCTCAGGGCCTTTGCACAATCAGACCCACTGCTGTCGGCACCTGGTCCTCCCTCAGCCTGGACTCTCTTTATGGCCCCTAGGGCTCAGGAATCCGAGTCTCTGCCAAGGCAGCTTCTGTGACTCCTTTCCCCAGGCAACCTATGCACTTCTCCCAAGCTTCTGTTCCTTCCGTGACTATAACAAAATGCCCAAGGCTGGTTACCTTTAAAGAGAAGGTTCCAGGGTGGCTGCAGGGCCAGGCGGGGAGAGACCACGCCCCCATCTGACTAAGGACCGCCCACAAGGCCCCACCTCTTAAAGGTCCCATTCGGAGAATCACGATTCCAAGGCATGAACCTGTAGAAATATTGCCTCCAAAACCACCCCCCCTTCCTTCTTTCTCTTTTCTTCTCTACTGGGGATTGAATCCAGGGTCTTTACACTGAAATACACTCTAGACCATTAAAAAAGTATTTTTTTTCTGGTCAATAAATTACATATTGTTATCTTGGAAGTAGTTGTTCAAGTTACAACATCAAAACATAAAGACTAGACAATCAATGACCAAAAAAACTATTCTGTTTGATAAATTAACAAAAAACTTCGTAGTATGGTTATCTATCTGGCACACTTAAACATACATACAATTATATCCTTTAGAACACTTTCTTTCCCTTTCATTATTACAGTATCTATTATACATTTTGGATCTTATTACTCTTTCAGTTTTTTATTACTTTTTTTACACTAGAGGGACAATGTGATATTTACAAATGTGAGTCTTATGAGGATCTTCTCAAGTTGCCTCCATTTACTTACAAAGGCCTCAAGATCATCCTTTTTTAGAGCTAAGTACTATTCCATTGTATAAAATACACATCTTTGTCATGCATTCTGCGGTTGATGGGCATAAAAAATATTTTTTAAAAAGCATTTTGATACAAAAAAATAAATTTGAGACAGGGCCTTGTTACATTGCTAAGTTTCCCAGACTGAGCTGGAACTTACAAGCCTCGTCTGCCTAGGCCTCCCAGAGTGCTGGGTTTACTAATTGATTTAAGCCCCATGACAGCGTGTGAGGCAGTTCTGTCACCCTTGCGCTCTCATAAGTGACGAAATTTGAGCATAGAGGAGCCGCAGTGGTGCAGACTGGAAATGGTGGACCCCAAATTCAAACAGCAGCCATGCGGCTCTGTATCCTTCACCTCCACTGGCTCCCAGATGACTGGGGCCATGAGGGCCTCATCGGTGTGACCGAGGCTGCCTCTGTCCCTGCACAGGCACCAGCAAGAGGGTGGGAGCTTTGTCCTGCTAATAATTCATCCCTGAATCCCCACAGCCCGCACGATGAATGTTTATTGAATGACTAGACGTTGATAGACCAGAGGGACAGAAAGCAAACATCTCCGCTGATCTGCCGTGAATTCCACCCGCCTCACACGGCCTTCCACAGCTCTCGGGAGGGAACGGCCGAGGCTTCTCCTCGCCGCCTGCCAGGATGCAGGGGCTGAGACGGATGATCAGGGCCAGGCCTGTCTGCCTGGCTGAGCCGTGACGGCTGCGTCCCTTTGGAGGGCTTGAGATAATAGCCACTGCCCGCGCCAGGCCTCCGGCCGTGGCAGATCCCTCCCGAGTGATGCACTTGACAGCCTTAAAGAAGATGTCAGCAGCCTCAGCAGCCTGCAGGACGCTCGGCCCCAGCTGCGGGCTTTTCTGGGAGAGCCGCAGGGCCGGGGGTGGCCATTCATCTGTCCACTCACCCAGCTGGCCACTGGTCCACCCGTCCATCCACCCACCGAGATAGAGGAGCCAGTGTGTCCGGAGGGGGCAGCAGACTGGAGAGGGGCCCGAGATCAAGCCTTGAGCCCCAGACACCCTCGGTTCACGCGCCAAGTCGGAGTCTGAGTGGCCGTCAAGTCTGGTCTGGGGAGGGAGGCGGACAGGGCAGGGTCTGGGGCTACGTGTGGCGCTGTGTGCAGAGCTGGGATGACAGAAGTCACAAAGTCAGGCCAGTGCCAGGCCCGGGCTCTGCCCCGCCCCCTGAGGAGGACGATGGCGATGATGGCTTTTGGGGTACCAGGGACTAAACCAGGGCCTCATGGAAGCCAGGCAACTGCTCTACCACTGAGCTGCAGCCCAGCCTTTTTCAAAAAATTGTATTCTGATACAGCATCTCACTGGGTTGCCCAGGTTGGCCTCAAAATTGCCATCTTCCTGCCTCAGTCTCCGACCATAGCTGGGAGAACAGCATAAATCCCTGCAACCCACTTCCAAAGCTTCATACTTTACTCACCATTTCTAGAGCTCTCTCTTTGAAGCTACTTGGTACAAAGCACAAATATAGAGTCTTAGAGCCCCAGTTCCATGATAGATACTAACACTAGCTGTGATTTACAGATGGGGAAACTGAGGCACCGGAAGGCATATTCAGTTGGCCAAATTGCAGAGCTGGGATTTG
This sequence comes from Dolichotis patagonum, assembly GCA_004027295.1. NCBI lineage: Eukaryota > Metazoa > Chordata > Mammalia > Rodentia > Caviidae > Dolichotis > Dolichotis patagonum. The sequence continues at coordinate 69,257 of PVJX010004305.1, forward strand.
GATGCTGGCCTGTCTGCCTATTGCTTGCTATGCCATGAGGCCAATGTCCTTCTCCCCGTAGTGGCTCTGTCCTCTAGGCTGTTCCCTGGGAAACAACAGGGTCTTGCAAAGTCACTAAGTTGCCCAGGCTGGGTTTGAATTTGAGACCCTCCTGTCTCAGCCTCCTAGAATGCTGAGATTATAGGTGTGCATCAAAAAGCCCAGCAAACTTCCAATGTGTCAACCCCACCTCAGGCCTTCTGGGGCCTTCTAGGGCTCCTAGGGCCCTCCATGTAAAATCCAAATGCTACGCAGACACACTCACTGGTCCTGCCCAGTTGGGCCTGGCTCAGTCCTTGGCCTCTGCACTGCCTGTCTCTGTCCCCCGACCCCCAGCTCCAGTTTCTTGCCTCCTGCCCTGTGCCTACTGTCTTCAGGGCCCAGGATACCCTCACTCCCCTTTCCCATAGTGAAAACCTCCTTGGGCCCCCGCAGAAGTGGAGGTTCCTTGTTCTGGGTGGGCCCCGCTATGGTGGGCATGGCGTGAGTGTGCCCCCGGGAGGATGCGTGTGCTGAAAGCTTGGTGGCCAGAGTGGTGTTTTCAGGAAGTAGAGGGACCTCTAACAGGTTGTTACTTAACTGTAACTTGTCAACTTGACTAGCAAACTGACAAAGCTCTGAGTAGGTCTGTAGATGATTAGCAGGGAGGCCAGCAAACCAAGGAAGGAAGGCCCGCCCCGGATGTGGGTGGTACCAACCAATCGGCTTGCAGCGTGGATGGAATAAAAAGGGAAAGAAACAAGTCTTCCGGTTTTGACAGCACTCCAGCCTTCTCCATTGCCTTTGCAGGTTGATCCTTAGTTTTTTCAGCCTTCCAGCACAGACTCACCCTGCTAACTCCACAGTAAGCTTCCAGGTCTTGGATCTTTGACTATTAGAATTCCTCCAGCTGTGAGGCACACAGAGGGCCCTTGTGGACTCTCTTGCCTCTGATTCTGAAAGCCTACCTAATAAATCCCCTGTGTACATGTATTTCCTATTGGTGCTGTATTGATTTTACTGGAGAGATGGAGGCCTGGGGGTGCTCTTAGGTCACTGGAGGAATCACCTTGGTGATTAAGGTTTTGGTTTTTTTTTTTTTGGTTTTGTTTTGTTTTGTTTGGTACTCATGACCTCACGCTTGCCAGGCAGGTGATTAAGCCACTGAGCTAAATCCCCAGCTAGGAATCAATCACCTTGGGAAAGGATTAATGCTAGTTCAAAGAGAGCACCTTCCCATGAAAATGGGTTGTTACAAAAGGAATGACCTCGGCCTGTGCATTGTTGTGGCTTCCTGTTCCATGTGTGATTCCTTCTAAGTGTGCCCACCAGGACACTATTAGGTTTGGTTTACCCTAAGCCAAACCCGTAACTGCTATGGGTTGTGTCTAGATGTTCCCCCAAAACTTCATGCAGTCTTAGGCTTTTTCAGAGGTGGGGAAACCTAGCGTTTCTGATTGATTCAAGGGCAAACACTGGGGTTAAGAGTGTGAGTCTAGTGGCCCTGAAGCAAGGCCAGCAGATCGCTGTAGCTGCTGGCTTCAAACAGGAGGCTAAAGAGAATTCTTTCTGTGGTCTGTTGGCCATTTGAGAACTTTGGAAATGGAATGGTCAATTCATCAGAAAGAAATAGCAGGTGAGTATGACAAACTTTAGGGGGCCTAAAGGGAAGAGACCCTGGCGTGTCAGGACCTGCACCGTGCGGTTGACTCGGGGTGGCGGGAGAACAAGGAGCTCCCCCCCTCTCTGGGGGGGCGACTGTGATCCTGCCAGTGTGTGGGCTGAGAATCAGACATCTCATGTCGTCCTGTCCCCCGTCCCATGTCCTCCCCACCCCCTCCCCCCTGCCTAGCAAGTGGGAGCCAGTGAACTACACATCTTGTGAAAAGATTGGCTATGTTATTTAGTATGAGCTCTCCATATGCAAAGAGAAGGACAACCATTTGGAAGAAAACAAGAGACAATATGACAGATAGTGAAGATCTCTGGTTGTCTAGCTTTGAAATTTATGCTTTCTTATGTCCCGTTCTGTTCTGTTTTGTTGTGTTTAATTTTACTCCCTTTTAAAATAAAATTTAAAAAATTAAAAAAAAAAGAGTGTGAGTCTACATTTTCCCTAGGGTGGGTAGCCTGCATACAATATAAGGGACAGAAAGAGGGTCGTCTCTCTGTGCCCTTCCTCTCCTGTTGCTTCTGGTATCTTCCACCGCCGTAAGTGGTTGCTTCTCTGCTGTGCCACCTCACCTTGGAGCCAACTGACTATGGACTGAAACCTCTGCGAACTGTGAGCTAAATAAATCTTTCCTCCCTTAATATTGGGCATCAGATATTTTGTCCCAGCAACAAGAAAAGTAAGAATTTGATACCCGAGAAGTGGGGTCATTGTTGTTACTATACCTGACCATGTGGTTCGGGAGCCTTTGGGAATCGTTTTGTGGGAAGAGTTTGGAAAGGTTCAGAGATGCCAGCTGCAAAAATGGAGCCCTTTAGGCTGTTCTGTATGGGAGAGTCTACTCAGAGCTCAGAAGACCAGAAGGCTGGCGGAAATCCTGCAATAAAGACCGAGCTCCTGAGGTTTCTGCAGGGAAGGAGGATTGCGCTGGCTGTTGGACTCCAGATGATGTGTACCTTGAAGAAAGTTTTCTGAATTTTGTTCACGTGCAGAGACTTTACCTGAGACTGAGATGAAGGGCAGCAGACTAATTAACCTGGCAGAAGGAATTTCAAGGTGGTCTCATGTTGAAGAGGTGGCATGGCTACCACCGGGGGCTTTTAGCCAGATTTATGTTGAGAATCAAGAGCAAAGAGCACAGCAGAATGATTTAAAATGTTGTGAGTTTGGCCAGAAACGAAGCTCCAGTAAATCTGTGGACTTCAAAGATAGAGCAGAGGCAATCCTGATTGCTAAAAAGGAACAGGAGACTAGAAAAGATGATCCAAGGGCATCACAGGAAGCAGCAGGACTCCACCCTTTGTAGTCTCAGGATTGCAAAAGTGAAAGAATTTGCTTTGAGAAGAACAACCACAGAGCACCATGTTCCAGATGGCAGCATAGAGAATTTGTTCCTCAGAATTGGATTCAACGTGCTCAGCGATCCAGGCACTCAACTTCTACAGCCAAGAAAGAGGGCGGCCTGGCTGCTGCCCCTACTTGCAGCAGACCTTGGCATCACCCACGTGGCACTGGTTTTAGGCACATGCAGAATGCAAGAGTTGTGGGGTCAGGAAAGCTTCCACTCAGAGTTCAGCAGGCCTGGAAGGCTACACAGCATGTCACTAAGAGGGGAATGCATGAAGCCAAAGGTGCAGTGGAGACCCCAGAAGTTTGAAGAATCCAGGAACACGAATCATCAAGGGTAACTGCAAGGAGGTAGCAGAGCAAGGCCAAGAGAAAAGCCATGGGAGCCACCACCACTGGTACCCAAGCCCTTTGGAGTCACATCTTGCCACAGGTTGCCTCAGATACTGCACATGGAACTACAGGATTTAATGTTTGCCCTGCTGGATTTGGGGCTTGCTTTGGTTCCATTCCTGTGTATCTCCCTGTTTGTGACTTTTGGAATGGAAATGTTTATCTTGTACCACTGAATGTTGGAAGTGTTTAACTTTCTTTTCAGTTGTATGGGGGCTCACAGCTAAGAGTCTGCCTCACATCTCAGGGGAGACTTGGGATTTGAACTTTTCCGCAGTGCTGCAACTGTTAAGACTCTTAGAGATGAAATAAATGTCCTTTTCCATAAAGGAGTGTACAGGAGTCTTTGGGGGCCCAGGGGCAGAATGTTACGGTTTGTGTCTAGATTTCCCTCAAAGCCCTATACAGTCTCAGGGTTTTTCAGAGATGGGGGTATCTTGTGATTGATTCAAGGTCCAGTGCTGGGATTAAGGGTGTGAGTGCTACACTGACCCTAGGGTGGGTGGCCTGGATATAAGGGACAGAAAGAAGTTTGTCTCTCTCTCCTCCTCTTGTTGCTTTTGGTATCTTCCACCACCATGAGCGGTTGCCCCTCTGCCATACCACGCTGCTTTACAGCCAGCTAGTTATGGGCTGAAACTGACACAAACTGTGAGCCAAATAAACCTTTTCTCCCTTAATTTTGGATGTCAGACATTTTGTTTCAGAAATGAGAAAAGTAACTAAGACACTCACCTAATCTCAGATTTTCAGCCCCCAAAACTGTGAGCTAAATAAACCTTTCAGCTTTATACACTACTCAGCCTCATGCATTTTATTATAGTAGCAGGACTTGGAATAAGTCCTCTCAAATGTTCCTTCAGTATTTGGTGTGCACACTCATGAGTCCTGTGACAGCAGGTTGTGACAATCTCATGCAAGAAGAGGTTCTTTAGCATCACAATGGCAGCAATAAATAATAATAGTGATGATGATAATATTAATAAGCCAGCTAACATTTATGGCACATATTTTCTGAGTTATGCCATGTTTTAAGTGCTTTGCAGTTTAATTTCTTCCCAGTCTTCAAAAGGACCGGATGAGATAAAACCATGATGAATGTTCAAAGAGCTGCATCTGCCGCTTCCTGTTTATAAGTCCACAAGCAGATCACTTTGTCTCTGTCATTTGTAATATGGCAGTAAAAACCACTGCCCCCTCCCTCCCACCACCCAGAGATGCACATGCACATCTAATTGCAAGCTGTTTGAGACTTAATTTTCATCTGCTCTGTCTGGTGCTATAGAAAAGAAGCGCACCTAGCACATAGGAAGCGGGTTGCTTAGCCACTAGCTGCTGTTAAAATTCATTGCCTTTCCCTCCCCTGCCCTGATCTGCAGGCATAGGAACTACATTTCCCACACTCCCTTACCCTGACTTCCGGGAAGGTCTAGCCAATGAGAGGCACTCATGTAGGATGGGTGGGCGGGGCAAAGGGAGAAGGCAGTGTATTTCAAGCTGTCTGCCTCTTGAATTGAGTGTGACTGCGTCTCCTGCTGTAGACACCATCTTGGCCTCTGCCTATAACCCCCTGTTCTCTCTAGCCCCCATCTTGAGGATATAGAGGCCCTCTCTATGGTTCCTAATCTCTGGGTTTCTTTTCCATCCTTTATTTAGGTTATCTTTCTTCCACCATCTGCATAAACAATCACCTGAATTGAAACCCTTGAATGATCTAGAGAAACTCGGCTTCTCTGGCTGGCCCTTGACGGTGAATAGTTAGATTCCCTGCTGTTCAATAACTATCTGAATGCACTGGCTGCTGTAGAGTTCAACAGCACGGGATAGGTCTGAATTCTGATCTGTTCCTTTCCGTGTGACCTTAGGCAGGTGGCTTCTGTGTCTTTTTCTTTTTAGAGAGGTATTTGTTAAGGATTGAGCTATATCTCTAGCCAGTTTTATTGGTTATTTTGAGACAGGGTTTTACTAGTTGCTGAGTTGCGCAGACTGGGCTGCAACCTGAAATTGTCATGCCTCAGCCTCCCAGAGTGCTGGGATTATAAGCGTACAGCACCACACCTGCCGCTTTCTTAACTCCCTGCTTTGTTGCCTGTGTCAGCCTATTTTCAGTTGCTGTAACAAAATTCCCGAGGCCGAGTACTTCATGGAGACGAGGTTTGTTTAGCTCACAGTTCTGGAGCACTGAGAGCATGGATCTGACCCTGCTGAGGGCCTCGGGAAGATGGCTTGACCATGGGGTGTGTGTGTGGGTGTGTGTGACAGGCTGAGATCACACAGCAAGATGGGAAGTGAGTGTAGCCTAGGAGTCAAGCTTGTTCTTTGCATAACAGCCCACTCTAGGGAGAACTACCTGGGTCCCTCAGGTAACTACATTAATCTCTTTTGAAGGCCACACCCCCAGTGACCTAAAAGCCTCCCATTAGGCCCCGCCTCTTAAAGGCTCCATCACCTGGAAACTGTGGGTTAAGCATCTAGCCCATGAACTCTGTGGGGACACAGTCAAACTATAACACCATCCAAAAGCTGAGGTCATGGGCAGATGTGGTTGGTGCATGCTTGTAATCCTAGCACATCGGGAAGCTGAGGCAGGACAACAGCAGGTTACAGCCCTGCCTGTGTAATTACACAACTAGCAATACCCTGTCTCAAATTTTAAAAAAAAATTTTTTTCAAAGGCTGGGAAGGCAGCTCAGTGAGAAAGCTCTGGGTTCAATTCCCAGTGTGAAAGAAAAAACACTCCCCTAAAAAAAACCCTGCTGAGGTGATGGTGATTCGAACTCAGAGGTGCAGGCTGAGGACGTCTCGCATTAGAAAACGGATTAGACAATGAATTAGAGACGAGACCGCGGTGCCTGGCAGAGTATGCAACTCACTGCCAGCGTTTTTATTATCTGCTCACAGGACCGGCGCCGTTCCAGAATAGTTACAGATTCCCTGCTGGTTTTTTCTCTCATAAACTTTTATTTTGACATCATTTTAGATTCACCAGTAAATTAATGCACACAGCACGGGGGCTGCCCCTGCATGCACATCTTAGGTAACCGAGGCACACTTGTCACCACCACACTGCCTTCCTGGGGACTCAGAGCAGGCTGCGTGTGAATCTTCCCGTTTCCCCACTCAGAAACCAAGCCAGGAGCCCACGTCGCAGTAAATCATCCCGCCTCTGTAGTCTCCACTGCACTGGGACCTTTTCTCAGTCTTATTTTTCATGACCTTGACAGTGCTGAGGACCACAAGGCAGGGATTTGGTAAAATAATACACCATCTGGCTTTATTTTCATTTATTCTTATCACCAGGGATTTTACCCAGGGCCTCACACTGGCCCACATACCACCAGTCCTTTCTATTGTTTTTTTATTTTGAAACGGGGTCTCCCTAAGTCACTAAGTTGCCCAGACTGGGCTAGAACGTGTGATCCTCCTGCCTCAGCCTCCCAGAGTGCTGGGATGACAGGTATGTCCCACCACATCCGGCCCCTACTGGCTTCTAAGCAGAAAGTAAACTTGGTGTCATTCAATGGTGGAGAAAGGCCCTACCTTAGATCGCCAGCCATGGAGAAAAAAAAGAGAGAAAGAAAGTCAGGCCTGGCCCAGCGTCCTGGGCGGAAGCCCCCGCGGGCGGGCGACACAGCTTGAATGAATCGGTGAGTTGCCATCCGCCCCTCCTCACCCGCCGCACCCCAGGCTCTGTGGCATCCCCGCCAGAGGCAAAATCTAGAAACGTTCACAGGCACATAAAAGCCTCTTTTTGCAGGAAGATTCGGTTTTGATCCTTTCTTTGTAGACATCAAGGATTCATTTCTTTAATATTTAGGGACTTTTGAACCACAGAGGAGCCAGTCACATTTGCATCCGACGGCTTGTTTTTTTTCAAGGCAGAGGAGAGACAGAGACAGAGAGAGACAGACTGAGAGATCAGTCCTTTCTGCTGCTCCCTCCCAGGCCTTCAGGGCTCACAGAGTGCCAGGTTGGGGGCGAGAGTTCTGGAATTACACACAGACAGGGGTCCTCCCAAGGGATTCTTATTGTTTTCTCATACTACTGGGGATCCGTGGCCTCCCACACTGATTGATCTCCACCCCTGGCCCTTTTTTTTTTTTTTTTTTTTTTTTAATCTTGAGACAGGGCCTGGCTAAGTCGCCCAGCCCGGACTGGAACTTGTGATCCTCCTGCCTCAGCCTCCTAGAGTACTATGACTATACCGGCTTCCCAAGAAAACTTCATGAGGCCCACACCAAGTGGCCTAAACGGAGCTGGTTCAGAGACAGGTTGGTACAGGAGATAAATTGGTGGCTTTATTTCCCTCCTCTGAAAGGATCTGTGTTTGCCCTGGGGACCGGGGCTGCCAGCCTTAGGAAAGCACAGGGCAGCTGAGAAACTGGAACCCCGGAGAACCAGGCGGGCAAAGCTCTGATTGTCTTTTTTTTTTTTTTAATCTCTCAGGCCTGGAAGGGAAGAAGAATGCCCGAGGGGAGGTCATTTCTCTGCCACCACGGTCCCCGCGGCTGGAAGACTTAAGGCTTAATCTCTCGCCTGAAGTTTGTCGGAAGTAAAAATGAGCCCGAGCAAGCTTTTGAGACGCTTCCTTCAACTTACAGGAATTCAATTTCTGGCTAGAGTATAAATTTGCAGACATCAGCTCGGGCGGTGGGGGCTGGGTTCGGGCCTCTCGGCTGGGGATGGATTTCTGAAATCAATCCGGCGGCGCGTGGAAAAGGTCGTCGTGGGGAAAATTTATCTTCCGTAGCTGCCGAGGCATTTGTGCTGATAGCCAGGGACGCCCCTGCACAAAGGAGGCTGGAGGGAGACCTCAGGGGGTGGACATTGAGGACAGCAAGTGACCAGGGACAGTGATGCAGGATCAACCTGCCACCTAAAAACTCCACAAGGGCATAGCCGGGTGTGGAGCACATCTGTAATTCCAGTTTGGAATTACAGCTTGGAATTGGAGGCTGAGGCAGGAAGGTCGCCACAAATGAAAGGCCAATCTGGGCTACATAGTAAGACCCTGTCTCAAAAAAACTAAATAAATACATGAAAAACTTAGCATGTGAGGCCTTGGGGTCTATTCCCAGGTACTTTAAGGAAAAAATTAAAAGCCTTCAAAGCCTGGAACCCTGACCCACGTGCTGAGGCACGAAGACTGTAAAAGTTCAAGTCTGCCTGGGTAACTTAAGTAGCTTAGTAAGAACATGTTTCAAAATAAAACATAAAAACTTAAAACAGACTGGGGATGCGGCTCAGGGTGAAGGTTCTGCACTCAGTGCCCAGGAAGCCAGATACATGGACGCACGCACGCACGCACGCATGCACGCACGCACGCACGCACACACGCACGCATGCACGCACGGCCAATCAGAGGCCAGCACTCCTGAAACTAACTTCCAAAGCCTCCTTCCTGCTAAGTACCTTGTGTGCTCCAGGGGTGCCCAGTCAGTTTGGCGGTCCAAACTTTTTATCTCTGGACACATTCTAGGTTTCAAGAAATGGGTTGCCAAGGCGATCAGTCCTCCAGCTGCCTCTGGGTCACGGTCTCACGTTCACACCCAAGCTCTGCTGTGTGCCCCTGGGTAATGACTTACCCACTCCGTGCCTCAGCTTCCCCAGCGGCCACAGGAGGCTAAGAATAGCGATAATGTTAAAACGCCGCTGTTCAGATGTGAAAATGGATTCGCCAGTACAGTGTAGTAACCGAGTGAGTGTTGATGTAATTGCTTAGGAATGTATTTTTAACCCAGACAGCACTGGGGATTAAATCCAGGGCGTTAGCCATTGAGTTCCATCTCCCGCCCTTTTTTATTTTGAGGCAGAGACTAGCTAAGTCACTGAGTGACACAGGCGGGGCTCCAATCTGTGATCCTCCTGCCTCAACCTCCCAGAGCGCTGTAATTACGTGCAGCGTCATGCCCTGCTGATTTATGGTATTCAAAATAAACAAATGGGTGCTGATTGGGAACACACAAAAAAGGGCTGGAGAATCTGAATTTAAATCGCAGCTTTGCGTTGCCAGGGGCAAGCGATTTACTGTCTGCGGGCCTCAGTTTCCTCATTTCTCAAACAGGGAAGCAACCTCGGCATTCGGAGGCTGCGGGGAGCTCATCGATGCAAACTGCTCAGAGCTGCGGTGCAGAGCGTGTTCTGCGGTGCCCGCAGCTGTTTTTCTTGGGAGACAGACAGGACAGGGCTGCTCCGCAGGCCACAGGCACAAATGAACGCGGCGAGAAACAGCAGAGAAGCAATTATAAAAGGGGGTGTCAGCCGGGACGGAAGACGCACAGGGCTCTGTACAAGCAGGGCTGACTTTGGAATCCTTTTGCGCTTTTGTTTTTCTACTCTTTGGGTGTGTGTGTGTGTGTGTGTGTGTGTGTGTGTGTGTGTGTCTTTTTGAGACAGGGTCTTAACTATGCAGTTCAGGCTGGCCTTGAACTGACTATGTAGCCCAGGCTGCCTCAAACTGGTAGTGATCCTCCTGCCTCGGCCTCCTGAATGCTGGAATTACAGATGCACATCACCATGCCTGGCTACTCTTTGGATTTTGGAGACAGGGTCTTGCTATATAGTTCAGGCTGACCTGGAATTTGCAGGGATGGTCCTGCCTCAGCTTCCCAAGTGCTGGGATGACAGGCATGCACCACCACACCCAGCGGGAGTCTGGTTTGGTTTTGTGTATTTTTTGCCACAGGATACAATACTCAAAGCCTGCAATTTGAAGGAGAGATTCAGCGTGGCTTATGGTTCCAGAGGGCTCAGTCCAAGGCAGAAGGGTCCAGGAGAGAGAGCTGCTCACCTCACCACGGCCACAGGCAGAGAGAGACGGAACCAGAAAGGAAGGGGGCAGGGAAGAGGTAGGCGTCCCCACGGTCACAGCCCCATGAGTCACCCAGGGGCAGCCAGAAGGGTGCTTTACTAACATCTCCTAGGTGTCCCTCAAGCCAGTCAAGTGGACAGTCAGGATTTACCATCACACCTGCTGTGTGCCAGGCACAGTCCAGGCTCTGGGGACACCTCTGTCAGCAAGATGGGCAGAGATCCCTGTCCTCACCAAGGAAAAGTCGGTTGTGGTGGTAAATAACAGTCATCCGAGCACTCAGGAAGGCTGAGGCAGGAGCATCACCACAAGTTCAAGGCCAGCCTGGGCACCTTTCTTAGTGAAAACTTGTCTCAAAATGAAAAATAAAAAGATGACTTAGGGATACAGCTCAGAGGCCCTGGGTCCAATTCCCAGCGCTGGAAAATAAAAATACTGGGGAGAAAGTTCATCTACACTGAACATGTACAATTTTTTGTGTGTCATTATCCTTTTAACAGTAAAGCATGACAACCATATATGTGGCCCTTAATTTTATCTTTTTAATTTGATTTTTGGTTTTTGAGACGGGCTCTTGCTCTGTAGCCCCTGCTGGCCTTGGACTCGAAGCAATCCTCCTGACTCAGCCTCCCACTCCTGGGATCACAAGAATGCACCAACATGCCTAGTGCCAGTGGTGACTGGCAGTGGCTTTCCCTTTCCTTTCTTTCTGATACTAGGGATGAACCCCAGGGCCTTGTGCACCCCCAACAAGTGCTCTACCCCTGAACCCTCCTCTTCCTATGAGAACCCCACTCACACCAGTTTAAGGCCCACACAAACGTTCTTATTTAAATTTGACTACGGTCATGGGAGGATTGCCAGGAGTTTAAGGACAGACAATGCATAGTGCGTTGTTTTTGGTTTAAAAAAAAATGGTCGGCCTCAGGCTTGGGACCCTCCTGCCTCAGGCTCCAGGCTGCGGATGTGGAGGACCAAGGGTACCTCTTACAAAGCCTGCCCTGAACTGGCCTTACATCAAGACTTCAACACACTGCCGGGGGTTTAGCTCAGTGGCGTAAATGCCTGCTTGGCAAACTCGAGGTCGTGAGTTCGATCCCTGGCACCAAAAAAAAAAAATTATAAAAAGACTTCAACACACGAATTGGTTTTAGGGTGCAGGGGACACGGTTCAGTCCACAACCGCGTGCGAGTGGGGACAGGCAGAGAAATTCCCCCTGGAATCCAGGCGGCACCTCGGAGACGGTTCTCTCATCACCGAGCCCTTTGTTAGCCACAATGGGCCACTTGAAGGGACATCGATCTAGCAGAGCTGCGGGGAGAGAGAGGACCGGGATTGTTCTGCCAGGTGGCGGGGCGGGGCGGCCCTCAGTCAGCTCACGTTGTGGCCTCGGCACCCGCACCCATCCGCCTCCACCCGGGGCCTCCTGCACCGGCCGGCTGTCTGGAGGAGGCTGGCCAGCCCCAGCCCAGCCCCATCCTGTCCGCGTGCCTGTGCTCTGCACGACCTCATTGCAACACCAGGGACCTCACGGCGTCACCTTCTAGCCCTGTGAAGTCAGGCAAATGACTTGAACCTCGTGCCTCCGTTTCCCCGTTTGGAAAACGAGGTGGACATGTGTGCCTGCCTCTTAGGGCGCTGCTGTGGAGGTTAATTGGATGCCTGTGTGCTGGGAGTTTACAATCAAGGGCGTGGTGGCGCATGCCTGTGATCCCTGCACTCAGGAGGCTGAGACAGGAGGAAGACCAGCCTGAACTACATAGCAAGACCCTGTCTCAAAAATCATTAAAGTCACAAGTGGCGAATGCCGCGCAAGAGTCAGCAACGGAGATTACTATCTCTGTTCACCTCAGAACAGCAGCGTGACATCGGGGATGTCATAAATGGAAAATCAGGAGCAGCACATCCGTAATTCTAGCTACTCCGGAGGCAGAGGCAGGAAGATCGCAAGTTTAATGTCAGTTTCAATAACCTGGCAAGATCCTGTCTCAAAATAAGAAAGAGAAAGGGCTGGGGATGTAGCTCAGGGGTTAAGGGTCCCTAGGTTCGAGTTCCAGTGCTGGCGGGGCGGGGGAGTCAAGGCAGGCTACATTGTGTCTTCACAGATGGTTGGGGAAACTGAGGCCAGGCTACACGAATGGAATTTATTAGGAGACGCTAGAAGGCTGGAAGAAAGAAATGGGCAGGAAAAACAATCCAAAGAGTAGCAACTGTTGGAAGGTGGCACCACTCCCCGGTTTGCAGAGGAGAAAGCTGGGGCCACCAGGAGAGAACCTTACAGTTCAGAGCAGGAGCCAGGGAGGCGGGGGGGGGGGGTAGAGGTTTGAAGCAAAAGGATTGGTGGAGCCTCTCTTTATCCCGCCCCCGGACTCCTATCACAACCTTCTATTGGCTGAACCCAGCAGGAAGACGGTGAGCAAGGGACCCTGGGAAATGTAGTTTTCAAGGGTCACAACCCCTACTTGACCCAGCAGAATAAGTTAATAATGACCAGCACGCAGGACTCAGCGCCCGGCTGGTCTCTTTCTAAAATTGCCTTAGCTACCAATCTACTCATTATTTATAGAACATTTGCTCGGGGCTCCACAAGAAGTCGACGAGGGACATTGATGATGCTGGGTCCTTTCTTAACCATAGTCAGGAGCTGAGCTAAAAAGTCACCTCCTCGGGGAAGTCTTCCGCGACTGCCCCCTCCGGTCTTCCTCTCGCTGCTTGGCACTTGTCAGGACAGAAGCCGCATTAAACATTTGTTGGGTAGTATAGCAGATGACCAGTGTTGTGGTTGAGATGTGCCTGTGTGCCAGTTTCCCATGATATACTTATTAGCAGTCACAAACACACACTAATTTTAAATTTTACCTTTCATTTAAAAAAAAAAAAAAGGTTGGGATGCAGCTCCCAAGTACCCATCCCTCCCCACCCCACCCCCACACACTAATCCTGACTCTCTCCTTGCTCTCACTTCCTGTCTCTTGATTTACCGTCTCCTCTCCCAGCCACACCATCGACCAGGAGCTCCCCGCCAGGCCTGAGCCTCCAGCGCTGTGACCTAAACTGACCTTCTTACTTTATAAAGCAAAGTGGCCTTGGCTATCTCGTTCCAGTAATAATGATCACACTCACGCAAGACACTAGGCAGGGAACACCGAGGACCCGACGCCTAAAACGGTACCAAGCACATCACAGATGCTCGGTGAATACTTCGGCAGTTTTTCCAACCGACTTTGAAGCAACGCTGCTTTGATTTCCGTGATGGGCTGCAGAGCTGGGATCAGGGGCGCTGGGCTGGGTGCAGAGAAGCCGGGGTTACTACTCAGCCACACTCCTGCCTGCCCCTCCCGGACTCGTGATATCGCAGGCAGCCTTCAAGGCTCCGAATAAAACATCTGCGGACGCTTTCTGCATCTCCGCAGACGGTCAGGCTCCCTCCAGGCTGTGTCTTTACAGCTCTCTGTCCCTTCCCTCTTCTGGGGTTCAAAGGGATCTGGGTTTTCAGAGCAGCTCTGCGGCTCATGGACCCCAGAACCTGCTGGGATGAGTTCCAATCCTGCCTCCTCCACTTTCTAGCTGTGTGACCTTGGGCAAGTGACTTAAATCATCCTGGGCCTCGATTTTTCTATCTGCAGAATGGAGATGACCCCCAGGCCTTCCTCTAGGGCCTCGGGAGAATTAAGCTAGTCTCTGGTTCATGGGGTGCAGCTTCTGGGCCTCATGGCACCCCCTGCAATTCCCAGGAATTGGGAATTGGGAATCCGCTCCTCCCCCCCTTCCTTTATCATTATTTTCTTTTATTTCTCTCCCAGGAAGCAGAGGGTGAATCTGGGAGAACCTCGGCTACCCCAGCATAGCCTCAGTGCCAAAATGGCCTGATTTTTATACCAAGAGAATGTTCTGGGGTCAGACAGATGTGTGTGATCGGCAAAGCACTTGGGGCCCCTCTGACCCTCCCCATCTCAGCACAAGGATGTGGAAAATACTCTCAGGGGTCTGCCTGGCCCCGCCCATGGCAGAGACTCACCCCAAAGCTGCTGCACACAGTTCATTGGTAGAGGCTGTGACCTCCCCTTCCACAACCTGCCCTTGCTTTTGGGATCTTTGTGCCTCGGCCTCCCAGCTGGGATGATGGGCCGGCACCACCGTGCCCACCTGGCCCTTGGCTTTGAAGCCATCACACCCTGGAAATGCCTGCGAGGCACCCCCACCCCCAGGGGCAGTGATGACTGACGCCAGGGCATGAAAGCCCATGGCGGCGAGGTCCTTTGGTCAGATGACAGCAGTCATCTGCATTCTAGACTCTCCCCAGCCTGAAGATGGGGCCAACTGTGGGAGCCACCGGAGACCTTGTCTTTGCTCAACCCATTTCCTGCTGAGACCTGCTTCCCTCACCGCATGAGTTACAGGCTCCAGACCCTGCATCCCAGGAAGCTGAACAGTGTGGGGACAGTAGGCAGTCACAGAGATGTTCACGGGTCACAGCAAACCCAACACCCAGCACCGGCATGTCCACCCTGCCAGGCGATCTGTCAGCCACCTCCATCCGCTCCTCCCCCCTCTTGCTTTATCATTATTTTCTTTTATTCTGAGGCAAGGTCTCACTGAATCACCCTGTTGCCTGGGCTTGATTTAAACTTATGATCTTCCTGCCTCGGCCTACTTTACAGGCGTGTTCTAGCATGCTTGACCACCCTGCTTGATATTTTTAAAAAGTCTGCACAGTGGCTGGGCATGGTGGTGTATGCTTGTAACTGCCAGTTACTCAGGAGGCTGAGGCAGGAGAGTCACCAGTCAGAGGCCAACCCTGTTGACTTAACAAGACACTGTGTCAAAATTAAATTGAATTCAATTAAATTCTTTTAAAAAGGACCATGAGTGTAATCCAGTGACAGTGCTTAGCAACATCGGTGAGGCCCTGGGTTCTATCCTTAGCAAAGAAAAACTTCCTGCACGGTAACCATTCAAGATCAGAACATAGTATGCTCTTTATGCAGAAGGGAAAACTGAGGCTGGAAGGATCTAGGTGTGGCCTCATGACCCAGACATAGGTTTCCCAATTGTGCACAACTGTCGCGTCGTGTGTGCTGGTCTGAGCGTGCACCAGCCTGAATATGAATGGAGGCGGCTTCCCGGATGCGGGCTGCGTGTGTGTGTGTGTGTGTGTGTGTGTGGGTGTGTGTGTAAGGGACGCAACAGGCCAGACTCAGGCAGGTGTGAATATGTGTCTGTGCGCTCAACTCAGTGTGAACGCGTGTGCATGCCTGGGCGCCTGAGGGTGCAGAATCGCGCGTCCACGGTGAGGGTTGCGTGCGCACCCACGGTGAGGGTTTGCGTGCACGTCCACGGTGAGGGTTGCGTGCGCATCCACAGTGAGGGTTGCGTGCGCGTCCACAGCGCGGGTTGTGTGCGCGCCCACGGTGAGGGTTGCGCGCGTCCGTGGTGAGGGTTGCGTGCGCGTCCACGGTGAGGGTTGCGCGCGTCCGTGGTGAGGGTTGCGTGCGCATCCACGGTGCGGGTTGCGTGCGCGCCCACGGTGCGGGTTGCGTGCGTCCGTG
Source organism: Dolichotis patagonum (assembly GCA_004027295.1). Taxonomy (NCBI): domain Eukaryota; kingdom Metazoa; phylum Chordata; class Mammalia; order Rodentia; family Caviidae; genus Dolichotis; species Dolichotis patagonum. The sequence continues at coordinate 85,048 of PVJX010004305.1, forward strand.
GTGAGGGTTGCGCGCGCGTCCGTGGTGAGGGTTGCGCGCGTCCGTGGCGAGGGTTGCGTGCGCGCCCACGGTGAGGGTTGCGCGTGCACGCGCATGCCACAGCGTTGCAGCGCGGGGCTCGGCTGGAGCTGCAGCTGAACTTGAAGGAAGCAGTGGACGAGGGAGGAACCCCATCAGCCACAGCCCTGTTATTTATAGACAGATCCCGGTTCATAAATTCCAAATTTTTTTATCTCCCTCCCTGCCAAACCCCTATAAATATTCATGGTTTCCTGCCTTGGAATATTTGAGCAGCGACAGGAGGAGCAGGGCCGGCCGAGGGGAAGGCGAGGGTCCCTGGTGGGGCTGCGGACGGCGAGGGTGGGGGGCGGGGTCTCTCCGGTTCGCCCGTGCCCCCCTGGGCTTCCCTGCCAGGCTGCGGTTGGCGAGCCCGGGAAGGGCGGCAGCCAGGAGCGGCTCTCCCCATGCCTAATGTTATTCTTCCCTGCGTCTGTGGAAAAACACCGCCCACTCCGGGGCACGGGAGGTGCTGCGCTGTTTCCTCGGCTTGGGCTCCAGCTCCAGTGGGGAACCTGATTTCCGGGGACCCCAGGGCAACAGGCCCAGGGAGGCCCCTCCTATGTGCCCTGAGGCGGGGGCTCCAGGGGCAAACTCTGAGGAAGGAGTGTGTGGCCTCCTGCGTCACCCCAGGACGGGGGACAGGACTGGGGGGCATGGACATATGCGCGTGTAAGAGACCACGAGAGCCAACAGAACTGTTCATTTTGGTTTGTTTTTTTTGGTACCGGGATTCGAACTCACAACCTTGCACTTGCCAGGCAGGCGCTGTGCCACTCAGCTGTACTCCAGCCCTCGTCAGACCTGTTGACGGATTTTCCAGGTCTTTTCTCTTGCACACAAGGTAGGAGGGTACTTCCCCCAGCACTTGCCATGGGGCTGCCTTTAGCCAATATTGTGGAAGTGGAAACACCTTCAGGAGAAAGCTTTCATGACTAGTGTATCCTCTGCCGCACTCTTGTGTCAGCAATTATAGGAGTGTGTTGACAGGAGGCATCTGTCATCGAGGGTTTCTGAGGGACCAGAATGGGCTGAGACCCCTGCATACACTCATGGAGCAGGAGCCAAAAAGCTTACTGGGTTGTGTTTTCTTACCGAGACTTGGGGACTGTTTTGTTACGCAGCACAGCCTCGCTGATGCAGACTATCACAGAGCCTGTGAATGTGTGAAGCTGAGACGTAGCACTGTGTCTATGAAACCAAGAGCGTGCATGGGTGTGTAGCTGTACACAAGTTTACACGGGAGCATCAGCAAGTGTATGAAGGTGCAGATGAGTGTGTAAAACTGAAACTGAATAGCACAACTGCGTATACAGACGTGAAAATGTGACTTTAAAGGTGGGGTTTTCTACTGCACAATTCCAGGGGCACTTTCTTGGACACCACCATGTCCCCCCCACACTTGTGCGCTGTTGTAGATGTGGAAGAGGTACAATGTGGGGGTCTGCGGCTGTGTGCAGCTGGTGTGTTCATGAGCCCATCGTGTGGCCCAAGTGTGTGTGTGAGGTCTGTGTGTCAGCGTGCAAGCCTGTGCGGAGCCTGCTGCTGTGTGTCTGGGACACGCACGTGGGTTGGTAGAGTGTGTATGCGTGCATTGCCTGCTGCAGCGTGAGCCTCTGAGTCCGTGTGTCCGTGTGTGTGTGTGGTGGCCCGAGGAGAGTGAGGCCATCACTCAAGCATCTCAGAGCAGTCACAGCCAACACTGAGAGGAGGCACAGGGACAGCCACGCTGGGTGATTCTCCTCCTATCACCTCAGTGGGGTACAGACGCAGCGTTACGACTCAGTCGCATACACACCTGGGCTCTGTGCCAGTCAGCACAAACTATGCTGTGCTGTATAACAAACAGCTCATGGGTCTGAGCTGGCTCAAACTCAGATCCCAGGATGAGCTGGCACTGGAAATTAAAACCTCTTCCTCGTCTATCCCGCCACGTTCTAAGACAGCTGTAATGGCTATTAACCCTAGAGGCACTCAACAGAAGTGGTTCCGTGAGAAGAGATGGGAAGCCAATCCCCCCACCTCCAACACTGCGTCCCCAAAATAAACCTACTTTTTTGTTTGTATCCACCTGGGCTCTGCCCCGGTCCATCCCAGGACCTGGGTCCACAGTGCAGCCCCGTTAGGCCTCCGCTTGGACTCCCCCTGGGTTTCCTCTGTGTGGGCAGGACTACGCTCCTCTCTGGTCAATCGCTAGAACCAAGCTCCGCCCCTGTGTATCGGCCTCTGGTGCGCACCTAGTTTGACAAAGAGCCAATACAGAGAGTCTTAAACTCTCAGGGCTGTGTCCCTGTTGTGTCCCAGGATCTGAACGTACCCACCTGGGGACCCGAGCTGGGCCTGGTTTATCTCAGCACCTGGGTCCACCTCACCCTGATTCGGCCTTGGACGTGTGTCCCGCTGTGGTGTCCAGTCTCCCGTGGAGAATTCCCCTCCCAATGCGCAGGGGCTCCTGGGTAAATACCCACTGTGCGGGGCTGGCGCACTGGGGAAGGGGATTTTACATGTCCAATGTCATTATCTGAAACTCATTAAAGTGGATTTTATGGGTCTTTTTCAAGGATTATTACAAAGCTCTCTTGATGAGCTTTTAAAAATGGTTATTAATTTTCAAGAGTTGGGGACCTTCTGGGAACCCATCCTGAGTCTCTTGTCAGGGACGCCAGCGCTGGAGACGCCCCTACCCACCCCCATCCGAGCTGTTCTCGGGCTCGGACACCAGAACTCACCCCGGGCTTGCTTCACGGTCCAGTGCCAGGGGAAGTCCGTTCGCCACCGCAGGCACCACACACGGGATGATCCTTCCTAGTCACAACCTACCGGCCTTTGGCCACGTCCTGGAGCAGCTGCCCCTCCTCCTCCGCCGGTCACCGACTCTCACGGGACCCTTCCTGGGACTCACACCCAAGCCATCTCATCTTTCTCTTGCATATTCAACCACCCATTCTTCTTCTTTATCCCTGTATCTCTTAGTCTCTCTCTGTCTGTGTCTCAAGCAGAAATTTCTCATTGATTTTTAGAGGCACTCACGTCCCTCCTATGAAAATAAGCAATCAAAACACGCCGTGCTCGAATGCTCCTTTCAATGCCCCGTGCTCCTCTCTCCTCTCTCTAGCTGCCTCCGTTTCCACCTAGGGCTAGTAGCAGTGGGGATTGAGCTCAGAGGCTTCACCCTGAGCCATGTCCCCAGCCTCTTTAAAAATCTATTTGGGGACGGGGCCTTGCTAAGCAATGAGGTTACCTAGGCTGGGCTGGAACTGGGCTTCCTACCTCAGCTCCCAGAGTGCTGAGATTCAGGCCTGGGCCACCAAAGCAGCTCTGACAAACTCCACCGATGGCCAGTGGACGCTTTCTGGTCACCATCTTTCTAGAACTCTCAGCAGGATCCGACTTGGTCAGCTTCTCTTTCTTGATGCCTTTCCTTTCCTTGGCCACCGTGACCCAAGCTGCTGTGACTGAGGTGTGTCCCCTGAATTCACATGTTAGAAATCTACTTCCCCAAGTTAACGGTATGGGAGACAAATAGCTTTGAGAGGTGAGCAGGCCCAGCACTGTGGGAGGCTGAGGCAAGAGCCTTGCAAATGTGAGTCCAGACTGGGCAATTTCTCAAGACTCTGTCTCCAAATGAATGAAAAGAGCTGGGGATGTAGCTCAGCGCAAAGGCCCCGGATGCAACCCTCAGAACTGGATTAAAAAGAGGCAAACGGGGCAGGAAGGCTCTGCCCTAATGAACCCGTCAGTCCCTCCATGGATTAATGGATCCACGGGCCACCGAGGGACAATCTTAGTCAGAAAAGTGAGCTCTCTCACTGGTTGGTTTGCTCTGTGGCACCATCAGTGCCCTGGCTGTGCTATACACGGCAAAAAGAACCCTCCTCACCATATGCACTTGGATTTCCCAATCATCAGACCCAAGAGCCACGTAAACCTCCATTCTCTGTAAGTCACTCAGTCTGTGGTATTCAGTTACAGCAACAGCAAACAGACTAAGACACATTCTTGCATGATTCCCTCACACCTCAGTGCATCTTCCTTGGCAGAATCCCCTTCCTCCACCCACCACTATATGTCCCCCTCGACTAAGGCTTTTTGACCTCAGTACTGTCGATACCTGGGGCCTGATACCTGAATTCTGTGCATCGTAGGATGCTGAGTGGCAACCCCAGATGCCAATCATATCTCACCCCCCCAAATGTGACAGTGAAATATCTCCAGCTATGGCCGATGGTCCTCTGAATACAAAACCGCTCCCTGATTGGGAACCACTACTCTGTCTGAGATACCCAGGAGGTCAGTAAAGCACACATCTGGGTGTTTCTGGGTGGGTGGTGGGGCTGAGACTTGCAGACTATGTGGTCCCTTGCTCCGGCACCCCTGGTTCTTCTCCCACACTCCGATTCCTGGTCCCCATGAGGTGAGCACTTTTCCTGCACCGGCCCTCCCGCCATGATGTCTCCGCCTTGCAGTCAACCATGGACTGAACCCTCTGAAATATGAGCTGAACCAAACCTCTCCTTCTTCCTTTAGGTCGTGAGAGCCAACTATTTTGTCCCCACGATGGGAAAGCTGATCAAGACACATCCTTGCCCCCCGCCAAAGCCGCCAGCCCACATACAAATGTGTCTTAGAACCTCAGATCCATTGATTCATCCACCTCCTTGGCCACCCACTAGGTGCCTCTGAAGCATTTTATTCCCAACACACTCACCACAAAACGTAAGTTCTTCGCTCTAGGACTCAGTTCTCATCTAAGGCTCCCTGTGTCTCCATCTCCACCCTCCCAGGTCAGTACCCTCGCCCCCGTTCTCTCCCTAGCCAGCTGGGTTGACTTTAACCGCTAGATTTTCTTAGATTTCACACAAGTTCTCCATCTCTGCCGCCATCCAATGGTCCACTCTGTCTCCTCTGTGCAGAAGGTCTCAGGTCTGTCTCAGTCTACTCTTTTTCTGGCCAGTGCACTCTACACATGGGAATTTCAGAGAACTTTCATGTGGTACACGTGACGATATACATGTTCAGCCCCCAAATTGAAGCCCCATGGTAGACTGCATTTATTCTTTGTTTTGGAGACAGTCTCACCATGTAGCCCAGGCTGGCCTCAAACTCATGACAATCCTCCTGCCTCAGCCTCTCAAGTGCTGGGATTACAGGCATAAGTTATCATATCTTGCATGGGTTCTTTTTATTCTTAGGGTACAAATAAAACTTAACATGACCACAAAGGTCTGCCCTTTATCTACCCCTCTATTTATATCTGGTACCAACCTCTCCCACCTTTAGTCTCACATTTTTATACTTCCTCTCACCACAGGGCCTTTGCACAGGCTATCCCTTCTATCCAAGGCTCCTTGCCCTCCCTGCCACAGATCTCAGCTCTTGCTTTCTCAGACTTTTCAAACTAAATCGCATTTCCTTATTAGAAGCAATGACACCACCACCAATCTTTTCTTCCAAGCTGTTATCACAGCTGTAATTTATATTTATTTGTGAATCTGTGATCAATAGCCGCCCTCCCCCATATGCCCTGGGTCTGTCTGGCCCATCGTGTTTTTTCTCAGGCTGGCATTTAAGTATGCATGAGCACTTGCTGAAGAAATCCACAGACGGACAGGGGCCACACTGCTGTCGGGATCAGGTTTGAGGGGCTTAGCCTGGCCTGCACAACCTCCACGACATTGGGGGCTGAGTGCCTCCACTTGGAAAAGGTCAGAGCAAAGATGGAAGATCGCAGATGCCAAGTGGACAATAAAAATTCAGTAGAAGCAGGAAGTCAGGAAATCAGAAATCTCAGGGGTTTTCCACAGAGCACAGAAAGGAGTTCAAGCCATCGTCTCTTCCTGGCTATTAGAGGTCCAGTGAGCTGCCTGATATCTGTCCCTCCTTGGCTCCCTCCATCTTTTTTTTTGTTTTGTTTTGTTTTGAGACAGGGTCTTACTATGTAGATCATGCTGGCCTCAGACTTACAGCGATCTTCCTGCCTCAGCCTCCCAAGCGCTGGGACTATAAGCGCACACCCCAGTGCCTGGCTACCACTGGCTTTTGCTTGGACTATTTTACAATCACCTTCCCAGGTCTTCCTTCTGCACTCACAGCCCTGGCATCGGTTCCCCAGCCCAGCTGCTAGAGAGAGCTTTAAACCGTGGGAAGCAGACTGGAGCTCTCCTTCCCGCTGCAAATCACGCCGCGGCTTCTCGCTGCATTCCCAATAAAGCCCAACACTCCCTGGGGCTTGTGAGGCCCTGAACGCACCAACCCCTGCTGACTCCTACGACTGCCTGCTTTCCCCTTCTATGACTGTCTTTTCCGGAATACACCAAGCTCATTTCCACCCCAGAGCCTTCAGAGGGTCACACCAAGAGCCGGAGCTGCAGCGGCCTCCAGAGAGGCCTCTCCAGGCCCTAGAGTCCACTCTAGCCTCTTGCTAGGGTCTGGGTCTGGAACAGCCATCAAAGGTCATGGGTTACCTGCTTGGCGCTATTGGGAGGAGGTGGCACCTTTAAGAGGCGGGGCCTCGTGGGAGGGCTGAGGTCATGGGGGCGTGGCCTCAAGGGACCGGTGCAGCCCCTCCCCTTCCGGTTTCTTTCCTTCTAGGGCTTGGAGGGGGGCCTCTCTGCTCCCCTGAGTCCTCCTGCCTGTGATATGCAAATGTGATGGGGGCCACAGTCCTGGGTTGAAACTTAAAAGTATGAGTCAGAATAACCCTTTGTCCTCCGTAAGCTGATTTGTCTCAGGTATTTGTTACAGTATTGGAAAAATAACTCACACATCCCCCAATCACCCCCATCCCCGTCCACGACCAGACAGACGTCTGATCATTTCCTGTTTGTTTGCAGTTGGTCTTGTCCAACCCAGATGTCACCTGCGTGTCGCCGGTGACTCATCTGTCTTACCCACTTGGCACACCGGAGAGTCCCTAAGTATTTGTTAGCCAAGGCACATGTCTGACATCCCAGCACTCAGGGAGGCTGAGGCAGGAGGGTTGCAAGTTTGAGCGTCGCCAGGGTGACCAAGCAGGACCCTGTCTCAAAATAAAAAATAAAACGGACCCGAGGTGCAGCTCAGTGCAAAGGACCTGGATTTAAACTCTGCGACCAAACGGTGGGGACAGGCAGAACCAAGCGGGGAGAGAGGGGACCTAGGGAGGGAAGGAGGGAGACAGTTTTAAAGATGACACGTTCAGCCTGGAGCAGGAGAGGAGAGAAGCACAAGAAGCTGGAGGAATAGGATGGTGGACTCGGAGCCTGGCGGACAGAACAGACTGCAAACCCGGGGCCAAGCACCCCGCTGTCTCCGGGTTGCAAGCTGTGCAGTCATGACTGACAGTAATGATAATTCTCCTCTGTGCTAACAATGGCCTCTCGCAGGCACCTGGGCCTTCCTGGTGCCAGGCGCCATTCTGGGCATCAGCTCCTGTAATTATCCCGCAGGAGAGGGGTGTCAGATGGAGGGAGCCTCTGCCAGGAGAGCCGGGTGAGCCAGGCGGCCTCGGAGCTGCTGACACCCCAGGACCCTGGGTTCCCCTCCGCGTCCTGGGAAGAGGTCCCACCACACTTCCAAGGCCACCTTTCTTGGCTCTGGAGTCTCACTTTGTCAGCTCGGAGAGCTTCTAGAGATTTGGTCAGCCGGGTCCCCACACAGCAGCACACACACATGGGGCTGCTCCCCAGTTGTGTCACGAGACACAGAAACCCGAGTTCCTCGGCAGCACCTGTATCAGGAGGGTCTCTGGGCACCTAGAACTAGCCACGCAGGCGTGCGCACATGAGTGGCAAGTCCAGGCAAACGTCCCTGTGCACTGGCGACACCCACAAGGACGTGGGTACCCATGTCCATAAACATTCCTTGGTTTCGGTGTTTTGGGACAGGGGTCTCCCTATGCATTTCAGGCTGGCCTGCCTCGGCCTCCCGGGTGCTGGCATGACAGCTGAGACGGTTCTCGGGTATTCTATCTTGTGTACGAAGGCTTCTTGGCTTATAAGGGGGCGACACCTGATAAACCCATCAGAGGCCAAAACAGAACAAAGGCACCTAATCCATAGAAGCCACAGAATATCACAGCTCAGAAACAGAGACCCTATGAAGTGTTGGTCCTTCGCTCTCGTGGTCACAAGTGCCACAAACATGCCACGTATCTGTTCAAGAACCCCCAGGCCCTTCCCTGTGTAATCCTGGCTGTCCACCGTACCCACCCGCCCGTGCCCAGAACATACGTCTGGGCAGGAGGGACATATGTCCGCGTCCTCCCCACTGCCCTCTGAGGTCTCCCCCACTGCCTCATTAGCATGACAGTCAGCCCCTTCCTGCAGGACTTAGCTTGCTAATCAGCCTGGTGTCTGCTGCGGTCACGTGGTACTTCCCAGGGCTCAGGGAGCCAGTCTGGACCAGCCGGGCTGGGATGCCCGACTCCTGGAATAGCTGCAGGTCGCGCTCACAAGAAGGAACAAATAATCCCTCTTGCTTCTTAACTGTGCAAGCGACCCAGCCAGGGTCTGTCTGCACAGTCTTAAGTCACCCTCCTGGCGTCACCCCTGAGGGCCGCATCCTGACGGGCCCTGGGGCTGCACCACTGGCCTGTGGTGATACAGGGGTTTCCTGGCCTTTGGGCAGGACTCCGAGGACGGCGCCTTCAGAGCTGACAGCCTCGAGCCGTCAGCCCCACGCCGGGGCTTGGGTGAGGTGAGGTTGAAAGGGACTTTAAGAGCCTGGTGGGGGCACAGCAATGGGGACCCCGGGGATCGCGAAGCTGTGTGAAAGACAGAGGCTCACAGCGCCCCGAGTGCTGGGACTGACTCAGAGAGGACACGTGGGTCCCTTCACTGGACCTCCTGGAAGCTTGACTGAGGTGGGTCTGGTTCAGCCAGAGCCGTCCTCCTGCCTCAGCCTCCTGAGCGCTGTGATCACAGGCAGGCGCCACCACTCCTGGCTCCTCAGGGACCTTTCGAGCCTGTTGGGCCCCTGCTGCCCCTCCTTGCCTTGCCTTTGAGGACAGACCCTCTCACCCCCAGGCACAGCGCCCACGTCACCCCAGGCCTTGGCTCACGGCACCTCCTCGGCAGGTCCCAGGACACACTCACCCACTCGCCACTTCGCCCAGGCGCCCTCCGTATGAGGGCCACCCTGACACAGGTCAGCGAGCCCAGAGGCCCCACACACCGGGGGCGTCCGAGGCTGCAGACAGGCCGGTGGCCGCGCACGCCTGGGGACGGAGGTCTGCAGCTGCCTGCTGGGTCCCCGGGGCGTGGCCTCGCCTTGGTCTGACATGGAGGAGTTACAAATTAACAGCCAGGCAGGCTGAGCGGTCTCTCCCGGAGGACGCAGGCGGGGAGGAGGGCAGAGGGCAGCGCAGTGGTTTGTGTAATTAATGAGTCCTAATTGAGACATCTTCGCAAATCCCCCGGTACCGAAAGACACGATTCCGCCCCGTTTCCTGGGAAGGCGTCGCCCCTGTCTGTCCCCAGCCCTTGAAGATCAGATCGCGCAATGACAAGAGGAAGAGCCCTGAGGAGGCCGGGCCGGTGACCGTGGTGGCCCGGACAAGCTGGACGGCTTCTGGTGTGGGGCCGGCGGCACCAAGAGACGCAGGCGGGGAAACTTTCACCAGACGCGGGGCCAGATGGCCGGTGCCTGGGGAGACCAACCTCTCCCTGCCTTTTCCCGCCTGGCCGGCCTCCCTGTCCCCTGGGCGTGCCACCCGCCACCCAGCAGGAGCGCGGCAGAGCGGTGACAATCGCGCCTGATTCCCCCTCGGCCCAGGCCCCCCTCCCACGCTCTCCCGGCAAGGCCGCAATCATCTCCCTTGTTCAAAATCAGCTCCTGCAGCTGCGAGCAGACAGCTGTACCATCTCAGAGGCGCCGGCCTGCTGGCTGGGTCCTAGAAGGACACCCTCCCTCCGGGCGGCGGGGCACCCAGGGGCACCCAGGGGCAGGGCTCACAGGGAGCCGGGGCGCCCACCTCCACCTGCACCTCCCACTCCCTGTGGCCCCTGGGGTCCAGATCTCTGATCCACTCTGGGGGGGAGTCTCAGCAGTAAAATCGACAGACACTCAGAGACAGAGACGATAGCGCAACAGACCAAAGGGACACAGAGATGAAGACAGACTCCCAGGATAAAAAAGATTGAGAGACACAGAGAAAAGGAGAATGCCATCAATACACAGAGAGATAATTACCAATTGTCACTCAACAAACATTTATGGCACGTCTACTCTGCGGTGTGGACATACAGTTAAGACACACGGAGAGACAAAGACCGTTCATGTACCAGGTGGTGATGCCTGCCTGTATGCTGTTTCTCAGGAGGCTGAGGCAGGAGGATGGCAAGACTTCTGAGGCTCAATCCTTGATGTGGGGGGAAGAGGTTTCAAACTCAGTCCCGCTGGATTTTCTAACAATTGAATCTCTTGAAAACTGAACAGACATCCTGGCCTTCCTGTCCTGCTCCGAGCCTCCCATGTGACAGTCATGATGGGTGAATCCATCCATCAGAGTGAGTCCATGCCCTTGGATAACTCGACCACTGTGGATGACTTCTGCCCCCCCCAAACCAGAAAACTTCAACCGCTTGTGGTTTTCACCTCGCCCACCAGGATGCCCCCCATCCTCCCCCATGAGCCTCCGCCCTCACTGCCCACCTCTCCTTTCGCTCAGCCAATCTGTTCTTGGCTTTGAGACTTAGTTTACAGGCCGGGATGCAGCGTGGCAGTGCAGTGCAGTGCAACTTCAGCACGTGTGAGGTACTGAATTCCATTCCAGCAGTGGGAAATCAGGCCATGTCACACACACTGTGGGCAACACCGATCTAGAGGAAGCTGATGGTCTAGGGACCTCATCCGTCCATCCGTCCATCCGTCTGTCTGTCTGTCCTCCTCCTCCTCCTCTCTCTCTCTCCCTTTCACTTTTGCAGTGCTGGGGATGGCTCGTTCCATTTTCTTCCTTTTCTTTCTTTCTTTCTTTCTTTCTTTCTTTCTCTTCTGAGACAGGTTAGCTCAGGCTGTGCACACGAACTCGCTGTGACTATAGATTCATCTGTGGACTTGTTACTCCCCACTCCAGTCCTAGAAGAGTCAGTTCCACAGCTTGAGATTTCTGCCTGTTGTGCTCACCATTATAAACCAGGCTCGCAGTAGGTGCTCAATAAATGTTTGTTGAGTGAATAAGTGAACAGAGATGCCCCCATGAGGAGGCATAGAAATATCAGGCCTCTCCTGCTCTGTGATCATAGGCCTGGCTGTGTGATGCGCTTCAGCTGAAAGGAATCTGAGTCACTTGGGCAGAGCTTTAGGGACTGGAGGGGGGGAGAAGGGTTGCTGTGATCTCCTTATTAGTTTTTGCCTGTGATCTCGTCACAAGAGCCTCCATCATCTTGGGCCTGCAAGGCCACCATGGACAGGGCTCAGCCCCCCTCCCCA